>APFE030877218.1:92914-134441 GCA_000404065.3 Pinus taeda | reverse complement strand
CCTTCCTTTCTATTATCCAGCAAAATGAAGAGACACAACCTACAACAAATCCACTGTAATATCCTCTGTTTTCTCTCATAGTCTCACCTCTCTGTTTCTTGCTCACACCAAAAATACACATCTATCTCACAGCCTCAAATACAATGCCCTCATACAAAGAGAGGGGTTTCCTTCTAGGGCAAAAAACCATAAACTAAACATAAGTTCTACCATCAAATCATCCGCCTAATGAACGGCCCAGATTGACTAGGAATTAATATCCTTTTACAAGGCAAATTTACATCTGTTTTTAGCTTCGGGGGCGCTGCCCCCGAGCCCCCGCCGGGGGACCGCTGGCCCCCAAACCCCCCAGCTGTGGGGGATCAGCCTCCCTGGACCCCCGCGGGGGGGACAAGTCCCCCCTGCACCCCCCGGCGTGGAGGGGTGTAAAAAACTTCCTGGGGTATACATCCGGCTGAAACAGAGACCTCTGAACAATCATGCTCCACACACAACACTTGTGATCAGAAGATGTGTTAGCGAAGATGAAATGCTTGATATCCTCAAGGCATGTCATGATGAACCATGCGGCGGACACTTTGCTGAAAAAAGGAAAATCTATAAAATCCTGTCTTTAAGATATTATTGGCCTTCCCTCTTTAAAGATGCAAAAAAATATGTCAAAAGGTGCGACAGCTGCCAAAGAGTAGGGAAACCTACCCTTTCAAATGAAATGCCATTGCAATCACAGGTACTCATCGAACCCTTTGAAAAATGGGCTTTATAATTCATTGGGCCTATTAATCTGCCATCTAAGTGAAATAAGTATATATTGGTATGTACTGATTATGTCACTAAATGGGTAGAAGCCAAAGCATTATTTTCTGTTACTAAAAATTTAGTTATTACTTTTCTTTATGAGGATATTTTTACTCGCTTTGGTGTTCCAAGAGAAATTGTGACAGATTAGGGAAGTCAATTCACATCCAATTTGGTGGAGAAGCTGATGGAAGAATACAAAATCAAGCATAGAAGATCTACTCCTTACCATCCGCAAGCAAATGGTCAAGTGGAGTCTACAAACAAAGTTATCGAAAGTATTATCACCAAAACTGTTCATCTACACATAAGAGATTGGGCAAAAAGGCTTCCTGAAGCTCTGTAGGCCTATAGAACTACATGGAGAAATACAACAGGACATTCTCCCTATGAACTTGTTTATGGGAAAGAAGTCCTGCTCCCCATTGAGTTCCAAGTCAAAACCTTCAAGATGGCAATTCAGTTGGGGATGGATCTATCAGAAGCCCAAAAGAATAGAATTGAGTAGTTGAATGAGCTAGATGAGATCAGACAAGAAGCAATCCTAAGAACTGATCTCGTCCAATATCAAAGAGCTAAGTGGCATGACAAATACATCAAGGAGAAAAAGTTTCAAGAAGGAGACTGGGCATTGCTATTTGATTCCATGTTTAAAGACTTCAAAGGGAAATTTCAGACTCATTGGCTTTGGCCATATGAGATTAACAAATCTTTAGCAATGGAGTCGTAAGAATCAAAACCATTGATGAATTTCAAACTCCTCTTATTGTGAATGGTCACCGATTAAAGATCTATCATAAGCCACTCTCAAAAGAGGAATTTGTCGAAAAATTTCAAGATAATTCTACAATAAGGTTGGTGAAGAAGAATCCTTCTTCTCCACCACCCTAGCCTTTGTTCTTTTCTGTTCTACAAATAAAAAAAATGTGTGTGTGTGTGTGTGTGTGTAAGCCTAAAAACCAATCATTGATTGGCAGTCTTATACAGAAAATACAGGGCCAAAATCAGGAACTCTTGACGCCCTATATTTTCCAAAAATAAAAAATAAAAAAATTCCTCTCTTTCTCATTTTCATTCCACTCCACTTCATTTTCATTCCATTCCACTTCATTTCATTCCACTCCATTTCATTCATCTCATTTCATTCCACCAATAAAAGTTTTTATGACCATTTTCATCCATTCAGTCATCATTCATCCATCTCATTTAGTCATATGATCATTCAATCAGTTTCTGCAGCTGCTAACTGATTCCGCAGCTAGTTGTGTGTTCGCAGCTAGCACCCTGTCATTCAACATTGTCAGTTAGATAATAGGCAAAAATAACAAAAATCAAATTCAGGTATGACCGAGGACAAATTATGAAGACATGGGGCACCTAAAGGCGTCAACAAAGGGTAACTGATCAAAGGTTATGGACAACAAGTGGCAAAAATTCCAAGGTATGAGTAAAAATTTATTTCAAGTGGCATTCAAAACACATTTTTGCATAGTTATTAAATCACAAGATCCACTATATGCAATGATTGGCGTGATAGCATCCATAACCATTCCATTCCATGAAATTCCTCCACAAAGCATGCATTTATTTTCCCAATGGCCTCATGATTAATCCTCGGATTTAACTCATGTTTGGATGCATTTTCACACTCCACCTGTAATTATGGGACATGACCGATTTGATTACGAATCTCCTCCACCGCATATGTTCCACAGCCATTTCATGAATGTGTTTATGTCTACTCCACAGCCGTCCATTTTAAAAATTCTGTCGTTACTCTCCTACTATTTTATTGAAGCCATGACTACATTACCACCTCATTCACATAAGTTTCCACTCTATTCTGTGAATTCACCTCGGCTGCATGTCCTCTATTTTGCTGCCTATCCTCTATTTTCCACTTACAGTCACTGGTTTTCTCCATAAACCCTGTTCACTCCCACTAATCCAGCCATCTCGCCTTCGCTGAACCCTTCACACGTAGACAAATTTTAAAGAATAGAAGGAAAGAATGGGTCTGTTGTTGAGGGCAGAACCAGAAGGGCCCAAGTTTATGGAGGGATACCTGCAAGTAAAGAACATATTGAAAAGGCACGATGGCTTTGGTTTATTCAAAAGTTTAGAGGTTATAATAAGGAGATTACAAAAGCCTTTGCGAGGTCCTTTAACGGCTTGGAGGTGGAAGTTGGGGACCTCAAGTTTACAGTGACTGAGGCATCCATAGTAGCTGCTACAGAACTCCCTCAAGAAGGAGAACGCTAGTTCAAGAACAAGAGCTTTGATGAAAAAGCTTGGAGAGTTATCCTACGCAATCCAGGTATGGATGTAACTATATTTAAACGAGGAATTCTTTTCCATGCTTTAGAAGAGAAGTGGGCCAGTTTATTGTTGATTATTCAAAAGTTCATTACGTGTGAAGGCCATTTTGGAGCAATGTATATGTATCATGCCCGACCCTTGATGAACTTTTTAGAGAATCAAACCCTAAATCTACCTTACTTTTTATTGTTGAGCTTGAAAACGATGTGCACAACCATCCAAAAGAATATAGAGGACATAGAACCCCACTTATATCATCACGGGTTGGTGAAAATTTTAATAGAAGATCAGTTGAAGAAAAAGAGGGATACCTGGGAACGATTTTTAGTGAGAAATTACTTTCAAGATCCTCCTGAAATGCCTGAGAGCAGTACAGTAAGGAAGAGTAGAAAAAGGGAAACTAGTGGAAGAATTCAAGACCCTCCTATTAGCAAAACCAAAGAAGTTAATCAAGAAGAGAAGCTGGAAAGAACCAAGGATAAAAAGCAAAAGAAATTGAAAGGGAAAAGAAACATAGAAGATGTCTACCAATCACCAGAACCTTCTTTGGAAGAGGACCACCAAACACTGTCTAAAAGGCTAACTCACCTTCAAGAACAATCAACTGTAGCTAAGAAGAAAGAAAAAGAAAAACAGAGTATTGAGGAAGAGGGCACTAGCCCATAGCACTTAAGGAGAAGCATCAGGCTTACAGGAAAGTGGAGAAAAGCACAAATAAAAGGGCCCCATTTTATTGACGTGGGAGGAGGAACACGGGAACAATCTCCATCTGGCCGTAGCCCACCTCATTCTCATCCAAACATTGAAACTAGTCCTCCAGATGTTGACATAAGTCCTTCTCGGCCAGACTTTGAAACCAGTCCTCCTCAACAGGACTCTAGGGTCAGCCCAAGGAAAAATTCACCCGAGATAGACCTGAATCAGCAGGAGATGTATGATTATATAGAATCCTTGGAAAAGAAAGCCACAGATCCAAGCTCTTCATCCATGCCTCATCCAGCACAGGACGCTCAAATCCTATCATTGAAACAAGAAATTTTTGAGTTAGAGGTCCTAAATAGACACATTAAACATGAAAATGAAGCATTAAAGGAACACAGCAGACTGGATAAGATCATTCATGAGAATACAATGCTACATCTTGGGCTATGGCAGAAAAAGAACAAGAAATTAAAGAAAAAGTACAGGAAGATAAGTAGAGCACTGATCATTCTCAAATTCAGATGCTTGATGAAGAAGCCCAGGTTGTTAGCAGCACCAAGAAAGAGAAGAAGGGGGCTGGATGTATTGGCAGAAGTTTCAGAGCATATGATTTGAAGGGGGGATAGTCAAAATTTTGGTTGCATGGGGACATGCAACACCTTCACAGTGGGGGTATGTTGAGCCCCGAACTTGCATCTTTCCTACACCTTTTTCTAGCTTCTTTCCATTTACTTGAACCTCCTAAATTGTCAATATCATTGCATATTAGTTATAAAAGAGCATTTAAAGTGGTTTCTTGACTATGTCTTTGTGTTGCTATTTGAACTAGATTTTTGCTTATGAGCTGTGGAATCTTGTCACTTTCCGCAGTTGGTTCAACTTTCTGCAGCCGTTTTTGTTAAAGTCTACATTGCAGGTGTCATCAGGCAAATCGAGCCACATGGGCAAGTTGGAAATGACCTCGGCATGGGTCAGGTCCCATTGGTCCAGCTAGATTCGTCAAAGAAGGACGTGGTCAATGGTGGCCAAGCAGTGGTCAAACAGGGGAGTCCCACGACAATAAGACTCCATTTTCAAGCATGTGAAGACCTCTATGACCATTTTTAGATCTTTGGAGGCACGCTGACATTTGTAGGCTAGCCACGATGTGGTTCCAATAGCCGCTTTCAATAAGATTCCGTAATCTCAGTGAGCATGCTGCTAAATCCGAGGACGTTGTTCTTCACGTGTCCTTTGTTCACGTAGTTTTCCAGGAAAAACAGTTATGCAACGTTTGTTATAAATAACACGTTCTGATATGCATAGTAGTTAATCTTTTGGATGTAATTTTGTTGTTAAAAAGCCCACTGTGCCGTGACACTAGTTTCATTATTGTGACTGCATTCTGAAATATATGAGAAGACTTTGCTTCTGAGCATAATTTTTGATTGATAGTTGTTGCCTGAGGTTGTGCAAAGGGCCCCTGCACACGCCAAGGTTTTATTTCTTATTGTTGTACAGTTTCATGCCGTGTTTCTTTATGTTTATTATGCCATAGTTATTCACTTATGTATATTTTATTTACTATGGTACTAACATTTTATTCTTGCTCATAATTTTACATGCTTTTCATTGCTGTTAACGCTGATCAGTGTGTATGTTCCAGATTACAGTAGACAGCCTGGGCATTTTCATATAACTTTCACAATGACTAATGACATGGAATCAGTCTTTCTGCTGACCTACTTTTCTTAGCTTTTAATTCCAGTTCTATTTTGTTTATTTCAGTTTTGTTCATTGGCTTTATTAGTTAGCTTAGATATTAAATTGTTCATATCACTGTCAGTTACCTCCGAAAGCCATAGCTAGACTACTGGCAAGGGATTGAAGTATGAGTGTGTAATTTGATATTAGTTTTATTTTTCTGCAATTAGATATCAAAATGCTCAATTTGTTGATGATTACCTTCGGAAGCCATAGCAATACTAACTAGCGAGGGGTCAGACTATGAATTGTTGTGGTTTGATTTTAAGTTTACTTTTCTGCAATTAGATAATTGGATTGCTCATTTCATTGACAGTTACCTCTGAAAGCCATATCGAGACTAACTAGCGAGGGATTGAAATATGGATGTTGTGATTTAATTTTAGTTTACTTTTATGCAATTAGATAACTGGATTTCTCATTTCATTGACAATTACCTCCGAAAGCCATAGCGAGACTAACTGGCGAGGGATTGAAATATGGATGTTGTGATTTATTTTTAGTTTACTTTTCTGCAATTAGATAATTGGATTGCTCATTTCATTGACAATTACCTCCAAAAGCCATAGTGAGACTAACTGGCGAGGGATTGAAATATGCATGATGTAATTTGATTTTAGCTTTACTTTACTTGTAATTTTTGGATTTCTTTGAATACAGTAGTTTAATTCATTTCTTTTGCATATTAGACAGCAGCAGGAATAATGGTTTCATGATCAATAGTTCACTGTTTGTTTGATTAGAATACTGGCACATTTTCATTTTCTTTTAGGAATTAATTTCATCACTAGCATGTTCTAAGACCTTCTAAAGTTTGAAGTTTTTGAAATCATTATAAAGGACATAATTGCCTTAAAACTTATAACCAGACTTTCCTTCTAGAAATTTAGGAATAGGAATTCCATAAACAAAGATAAAAACCCCCAAAACAACATAAAAATCAAAAACGACAAAAGTAAGAAATAGGTTATTTTGCACATATAGTGTGCCACACTTCATCAGCTTACGAATCCCCGATTGATAATTAATGTAGCAATTTAGGACACACTAAATTGACCAAATAGTGGGGTAATTTTTTTTTTACCAAGTTTTGCAAGAGCATCATTGTAAAAGTCAAATTTTGAAAGTTACCTTGTAAATTTTGAGAAATTGACTAGAGCCAAGTGCAAAGCTCAGTCATTTTTCTCCAGCTTCAATGACTATATGAGGGTCAAGGCCAAGCCCCGATAGATCGTGTTTTTTACGTGGTGTGTTGTATTGTCCATCTTGTCATTTCTGTTCTGATCCTTGGTGTGAAGCTTCAACGCTACAATGTCTAAGTTTATTAATTTGTTTGCTCCTACAGCTAAATGGAACACCATCTGATTAACACTTGCATTGGAAACTCAGAAAGGATGGAAAGTTCATCAAATGGATGTGAAAAGTTCTTTTCTCAATCGGGATTTACAGGAGGAAGTGTATATGACCCAACCACCAATTTTTGAAGTTGAAGGACAAGAACATAAATTTTGCAACTTGATCAAGGCTTTATATGGATTAAAACAAGCTCCTCGCACTTGGTACGCAAAGATGGATGAATACCTTAAGAAAGTTGTATTCAACGAAGTGAATCTGATGATACTTTGTATGTGCGACAACAGGGAAAATATATGGTAATTCTTATTATGTATGTAGATGATTTGATCATTACTGGAAACCATGATGATCATATTGCACAGGTGAAAAAGGAGTTACATGCAGGTTTTAAGATGACAGATTTGGGATTACTTCACTACTATCTTGGAGTTGAAGTCTTCCAATGTCCGCATCATATTTTCATTTCTCAGAGTAAGTATGCAGCAGAGGTTCTTCAGCGATTTGGCATGTAGGATTGCAAGCCCGTTCTCACCCCCATGATGAAAAACTTAAAACTTTCAAAATTTGAAGGGGAGAAAAGCTGGATGGTACAACTTACAGATAGTTGATTGGCAGCTTGATTTATTTGAAAAATACTCATCCTGATCTATATTATGCAGTCAGTATTCTTTCACGTTTTATGCAGGAACCACAAGATAGCCACTAGAATGTAGCTAAAAGAGTTCTTTGATATATCCAAGGAACAAAATATTTTGGTCTTCTTTACACAAAGAATAAAAATTTTGTACTTGGTGGATATTCTGATGCTGACTTTGTTGGGAGCATTAATGATCAAGCATCAACATCATGTTATTTAATGAACATGGTGTCAACAACAATATCTTGGAGTTCTAAGAAACAAGCTACAGTGGCCACTTCTTCAGCAGAAGCAGAGTACATTTCAACATGGGAAGCAGCATGTGAAATTGTTTGGTTCCACCGAATTTTGTAGGACTTGAGCATTCCTCAGACAGAAGCTACACCATTATTCATTGACAGCTAGTCAACCATCAAACTTGCCAAGAACCCAGTTTTTCATTCAAACACAAGGCATGTGGACACCAAGTATCATCATATTAGATCTCTCATTTCCAAAGATGTCCTCAAGCCAGTTTATTGTCCTTCTGAAGATCAGATATCCGACATTTTCATGAAACCACTTGGCAGAATAAAATTTACTAAGTTCAGGGATGAACTTGGTATCTGCTATAATGTATCTTTGGATCATAGGGGGGAATGTTAGATGATCCAAAAATACAATTTTATCATAGGTTATAAAATTGGAATAAAATAATTATTAATTTAAGATATTAAATGAATAATTATTATTTTAGAATGTTTAATTATTTAATGAAGACATTTAGAATTAGTGTATTGTTGTAACAAGATATGACTCTCGAGAAGTGTCGTATCTTAGGCTCTATTTTAGGAGATTTGTTAGCTAGATGGTTTGAATAACATTTATTGTAAATGGACACTTGTTATTTAATAAGTGATCCATAATTAGAGATAGTTAGGACATGGAGCATATAAATAGCTCATTGCAATAGTGTTTGGATGTTCGGGTGTAAACTCTTTCAAAATCAATTATGTAATTATTTTTTTTCTGATTAATAAAATTACGTTTCTGAGGACACTTCTCCCATTAGGCTTTCCTTTTCAAGAAGTTTTTCCCAACGATGCACGATTAGCACTAGGTGTTAATCGGAAACTGCCTCCGTTTCTTGATTCGGGCTTCCCTGGTGCGATTTTTTGCCTCCTGTGCACCTTTTGTTAGTGGATATAAATCTTAAATTTTGTGAAAACAATGGTTCTATAAGTTCTGGACCCTGAGCCTTAAATCGTCTATTTTTTATGTCAGTGTTGTCTAATACCCATTTAACCATGTCCGTGTAGGGGAGAATCTTGGGCCTCTCCGCTATCCGGTGCAAGAACGAGCAAGCTAGCTTTGTAATAGATGCCTTAGAAGACCCATGTGAGCCCGCAGTAGCTGTAACCTCCAGTATTTTGGGATTATCTTCCTCTAGTAGACTGTACATGGCTTCCCAAGTGGTAATACCAGCATCTCTGTTACAGGCGGTGTCTGTATACAGGGGCGTCATTTCTTTGTCTTTAGAACTCGAAGCTTTGCCTTTCTTTCCCATGATATCCTGAATACTGCTTTGTATAGTTCTTTGTTCTTTGTTCCTGCAGTTTATAAGTGAGGTGAGAATAATGATAAGGAAAGGTGACGGGAAAGCTTTAAAAGCCGAAGACATATAAAATATATCACCTTATGTGAAATGGCTCTTTGATAAGAACAAAACCATATTTCATTAACAGTTGGCAACTAACTCATTAATTAGCATTAAAGTGCATAACTAGGTCTCAGTTGATGTAAAAAATCTTTCTCGAACAACGAGCCCGAAAGATCTGCGATGAAGTGATTTGGTGATTTTCTTTGCAATATCGTAGATCGCTATGTCACAATATCGCTATATCGCTCTATCGCAATATCACTGGAGCGCGGCATATGACAATTATCCGTTAATGTGTTTTTTGCGAAATGTGATTTTGTGATATGCGCCATCGCATATCAGCGGTTTGAGGTTTTTCAACGTAAGTGGTATTTGAGGCATGCGATGCGATATATGTTTTTTAATATGTAATCTCGCACCGCGATCTCACAATCTTAGAATTCGGCTTGTAAGGAGGTATCCATTATCCTTTTTGCGATTTTGCGATATTTCTCAAGGAGTGATTTTATCCTACCTTATAATAAAACTTAAGCTTTTTAGATTTTTCAAGGGTATTCTCCCAAGTTTATGATGGTAAGTTTTATTAAAAAGGAAATACAAGCACTAATTGATTTTTTAAATTTTTTGACTAAGGGCCCCCACTTATTTAGTATTAGTAATAACACTAAATAAGAAGGGGGGTTGTTGCTAGCCATAACACCAGGATGGAACCAATGAATGAGTGCCTTGGTCACATAGTTGTCCGATCAATTCATGGCTAATGAGCAGGCTAAGCGTGAGGATGAAGATGAAGAAGAAGTTGTTGCATCTGATGATGCTCCAAGTATTACGCATGTAGTCAACATGTATCAGTGCGCCCTTACTGCCTAGAAGATGACCACTGAGAAAGAGCCTCTGAGTGACTGCCTAGCCCCAAAGAAAAACAATCCATACAACTTGAGAAGTCAAGGGGCCCCCACTATGTTTGAGATACTGAAAGGAAAATTCAGACAACAATTGTTCAGGGCAGTTGATCCACTGGTCAAATCGACATAGAAAACTCAAAGAAAGTTTGGGAAGACGAATATAGAAAAAAGTACATCTGTGAGCATCAAAGACAAGAGCATCCCACCAGACAACAAGAACACAAGCCTACCCCCATTCATCTCGGTGAGTCTTCTTGCTTTGGACTAAAACATTATCGAAGACATGAAAAATACCCATGTGAACATATCTTTGTATGACTTAACCAAGATCACGGGTCAATGGGACATTCTTCTACACGCACTCGAGCAAACCTCCATAGATAGTGTTACCTCTTCCAGCAAGGGATCAAGTAAGTATCCTGACTCACTCGCATATGTGTTCAATGCGCTTCATATGGAGGAAGAAAACTTGCTCTGCCCACCATTCAAATTGTCATTCAAAATATTCAACTTCAATGTTCACAGTTGTTTGGTTGATTCTAGGGCATCAGTCAATGTCATGCTATTCTCTTTTTCTAAGAAGATATATTCACAATGGAGAAGCACAACTACATAGATCATCTAATTAGATAGAATGCATGTACCAACCATTGGTGAACTCAGGGATATGATCATCTGATTATCATCCGATGGAAAAGTTCATCAGTGCATAAACATTGTGATTGTGGACATCTCGAAAGCATACGACTTACTACTCAACAAAGACTGGTCTAGCAAGCTGCAAGGATACTTTGCTACTAATTGGTCACACTTATGGCTTGCATACAAGGGAAGGCAAAACTAGATCCAGGGGTTTCAGAAAGATACATGAAGCACAACGTGAATCCCTAGGATGGTGAAAATGAATTGTTGGCTTTCGTAGATATCATGTTCGGCAACTGCCTTCTAGAAACATAGTCAAGGTGTTATCTTGCACACCCAGCCACCACCCCACTAGACACACAGATGGGTTTGCTTACTTGCCAAACTAGAAAAAATGAAACATGTACAGTAGATTGTAATAGTAATAGTAGTAGTGATAATAGTACTAGTGCAACAAGTGTTCCTTGTACAAATAATATTTGGACCTTATACTTTGAAGAATCTAAGACACAAGAGGGCTCTAGAGCCAGTTGTGCCTTAACAGACTTGTTGCAGAGGAAACACATGGTCTCTAGTTGCTTGGAGTTCTAGTGCATGAACAACACTACAGAGTATGAAGCACTCATCTTAGGCTTACAGAAAGTCATTAGCCTCAATGTTGTTGTGCTAAAAGTGGTAGGTGATTCAGTGATCGTGGTGTGTCAGGTACGTAACACTATACACTGTGTGTCACCCCGTATTAAGAGTTATCAACAAGAGGTATGGTGATTTATCTCTAACTTCTAAGTTTTCAATATTATTTCTATACCAAGAACGTAATGCAACTGCAAATGCTCTGGCGAATGCAGATGCTATGATGACACCATTAAGGGATAGATTTTTTGTTGAAATTTTTTATAAACCATCTGTCCCAGATAACATCACTAATTTATGTGTTTTTCACGATGACTAACAGATACTGAATTTCATGGCTAACGTTGACATCTTCAAGGATGAAGTGATAGATGAAGACGAGCATGAGCAGTCTCTATAGAACACAATTGATGACAGTAAAGGCAACCTCATCCCCAAGGGTGTGGTATCACTTGGGAATTTGTATGACTTATAGAACCGCTTTCAGGGACCCTTGAATGCCAAAACCCACAGTTCCACAAAGTTGCATGAATAGATTAATTTGGGAACACACAAAGATCTCAAGTTTGTGAATCTTGGTACATGTGGCACACCATAAGAGCGGCAAGATTTTTTCTACCTGTTCAGATAGTACCGTGATGTGTTCACGTGGACGTATGATGACTTGAAAAAATATGACATGTGAATAATATAGCATGTCATTCCAATCGAGGAAAGTGTCAAGCCTTTTCATCAAAAGCTAAGGAAAGTGCATCCATCACTTAAAGCCCTCATACAAAAAGAATTGACTAAGATGTTGGATGCTCAGATCATCTACAAGGTTCGTCATTCCACGTGGGTTTCAAATCTATTCCATGTTATAAATAAGTCCAGGGAGATCCACCTATGTGTTGACTTATGAAATCTTAACCATGCCTCAAAAAAATATAATGATGTAGTGTCGTTTATGGAGCATATACTACAAACAATATCTAGATCAAAGCCTTTTTATTTCCTTGACGGTTCCTCAGGATATAACTAGGTTCTGCTGGCAAATCATGACAGACTTAAGACAACATTATGTACCAAGTGGGGCATTTTCTCTTACTGTAGGATGTTTTTTGGGTTGGTAAATGTAGGTAGTACATTTCAACATGTAATGGACATTGCGTTTTGTGGGGTCACCGGATAGAACATAGTGGTCTACCTCGACAACGTGACGGTCTTCTCTACACAACAATCAGACCACCTGTAACATCTTAAGAGAATTTTTAAGTTATGTTGGAAGTATGGGATATCCTTGAATCCCAAGAAGAGCATATTCGTAGTGCTTGAGGGTAACCTCCTTGGGCACGTCATTTCTAAGAGTGGGATCAAGGTGGATTTGGATAGAGTCCAGACCATCACACAGATTCCTTACCCCGTGAACAAAAAAGCTATGCAATCCTTCCTGGGGAATATCAACTTCCTCAGAAAGTGCATCTCTGATTATGCGCATATTTTCAAACCCATTCAAGAGATGAACAAGAAGGACACAATGTATAGTTGGGGTAAAAAGGAAAAGGAAGCGTTCACCCAAATTAAGAAAGCTATAGGAGAGGCGCCTGCACTATACAACCAAAACTTCAACAAGGATTTCTTTCTCTGCACTTTTTCTTCTGACACTTCATTCATTGTTGTGCTCACTCGGAATGATGAGATGAAAAATGAATGACCTATGTCTTTAATGAGCGTGACATTGTAAGGACTTAAACTAAACTATCCAACCATGGAAAAATAATAATACATGGTATATAGGGTGGTTGGAAACTTTAGACCCTACCACTTGAAATCTCATTGCATTGTCTTTGTGCCACACCCAGTAGTCAAATCACTGCTTGTTCAACAAAATATGGGTGAAAGAAGGGTGAACTGGATGACAAGACTGCAAGAATATGATCTTGACATCAAGCCATTTCACACCATAAAGAGTCATGGTATTTGCAGACTGGGAGCGGAAGAAGTACATTTGCAAGAGGAAGAATAAGAGCTCATCAGCTGGGAGTAAGAAATTGAAATGTATAATGTTTAGCGGGCCCCCCCCCACTTCACACGGAAACTCTTTGTACGCATACGTGCACAGGTACCATGAGCATGGCACCATGCCCTCTCACTTCTCTATGCAACAGAAGAGGGCACTCTGACTCAAAGCTCTATGTTACCATTTGGTGCATGGAGTTCTTTACAGAAAGCACCACAACGTCATTTTTCTCAAGTGCCTGGAAGCAAAGGATTCATAAAAGGTGTTGTGTGATCTCCATGACATACTAACAGGGGGTCACTTTGCATGTAACACAATAGCACAAAAGATCATGTGGGCCAGTTTCTACTAGCCTACATTATTCAAAGATGCACATGCTTATGCCGGCAAGTGTTCAGTTCCTCAAATATGTACTGGCAGAAAATAAAGGTCGGCATCCTCGTTGCAGCCTGTTGTAGTGGATGAACCATTCCAACAATGGGGTTTGGACATCATTTGAGAGATTTTCCCACATTCATGAAAACAACACCATTACATCTTAACTGCTACAGATTACTTTACGTGGTGGATAGAAGCAATTATGCTCAAATAAGTGAATGATCAGGAAGTCATCAACTTCCTACCAAAGAACATCATCTCCATGTTTGGCATTCCTGTATCACTTGTTTTTTATAATGAAACATAATTTTTTTCATTAAAGCTTTATGACTTTGCATTGAAAAATGGTATTGTGTTAAAGAATTCTACTAAATACTACCCAGAGGGAAATGGTCTTGTTGAGTCCACAATCAAGAACCTTATTTGCATCATAAAAAAGACCATTTACTTTGAAAAAAGAAACTAGCACTTCACTCTAGTGAATGCTCTATGGGATGACCAAGTCACACCTAAGCCCTCTCTAAATACCTCCCCTTACTTCATGGTATATGGAAAAAAAGCCATCCTCCCACCGAACATCTACTTGCCTAATCTCTAGTTGTCCTAAAAATCCCAAGGCAAGTCATGTCTATTAGTTCAGCGTAGGATGGACACATTTCACAAGCTAAAGGAAGAAAGGATGAAAGAAAAACAAAAGTTTACAGTTCACCAGAAACATATCAAGAGATGGTTCGACAGAAAGTCTATAGGGAGTACCAACTTTAATGTGGTTGACTTGGTCTTGAAGTGGGATAAACCCCATGAAGACAAAGGAAAACACATGAAGTTTCAGTCCCTATGGATTGGCCCATTAATTGTTCATGAGAAGCTTGTCCAACACATGTATCATCTACAATCACTTGATGGGAAGATTGACACTCTCCCTGTCAATGGCCAAGACTTAAAATATTATTTTCAATGATTTGGGGCCGCACCCCTCACTATGTACATAGTCATTTCATTGCTTGTTTTGTTCTTTTCTTTTCTATTTTTCTTTGCTTTACTATTATGTTATTTTCTTTGCTATTATGTTTCTTATTTTTTTGTAAATAAGTGTTGTCCTCCACTCCATTTTGGCTTCTGAATAGGTATGTGGCTGAAGTTCAAAGAGTCTTATTACATTGCAACACTTGGCCAGTCCTGTCTCTATCTTCTTTGTGCTTGGTTGTAACTTTTTGGCTGATGAAGTCTTGATGTAAAATACGATCCATCTATATGGAAATTTTTGGTAAAACCATGAACCTATGTCCATTCTGGGAAACATCATACTTATACTCAGTTTTCTTCTGTGTGTGGTCAAGCTTATCAAACTAGTTGAAAAAAAGAAGGGGAAAATCTAAATGAGAAAACTTGAATCATAGGTCTTTACATGCTTCTCTGAAGGAACAACCTCTTCTGCTCTCAATAAGTCAGGATCCCTCTCCCACACTAAAAATAAATAAGTTCCTATACACATTCCTCTTTCAAAAGTAACAAAGGTGAAAGAAGAGAAAGGATTCATGCACGGAGAGGTGAAGGAAGCAACTCCATAGAGGTATTGTCCAGGATCACTTGAAGTGGAGTAATTTTTTTGTACCTGGGTGACTCCACTGGGGTATTATCTAGATCTGCTGGCAGTAGAAAAACATCAGAGATGAAAATTTACTATACTTTGAAAATATTAAGCTCATAAGCCAAATTACCCTTCCCAATTTGAAACGTTGTGATCTAGTTGAATCTTGTGATGTGTTCAATTGAGTTGGTAGAAGGCGAGTCATGTATGTCCATGGGGAAAGTGGGGAAGCTGAAGAGATCTTCACAATGAATCAATATTCTTCGAAAGGCCAACTTCCTATGCTAAAAGATGAACTAAAACAAAGAATCTGGTATTCAACTAGTGTGTTGCCAAGTGTTATGGTAGCTACAACACCCTCCAAAATTTTTTCTTGCAACCAAATTTTTGAGCCTTGCTAGATTTTTCCTTTAATGGTTGCAAACACTCGAGCTTACCCCATGAGCTCAAATGAAGTCTTTTCACCCTTTTTCTCATTTGACCATTGGTCATATTTTGCCATATTGATTGCTTTATCATGCTTGTGATCTTGTTTTGGTGTTTTTGAAGATTCGTCTTTGTGTTTTTGGGTTGTCTTTGTTACATGAACATCTGCCATACTCACACACAAAGTTGTAAGCACTGTCATGTAAGTTCTGTCACTGTTGTCCGAAGGTCTATCTCAAGTGTTGCGCTTGTCGCTCTCAGCTCTAAGAAAGTCTCACCGAGGGTCATGCTTTGCTATGTTATCCCGATGGCTAGTGTCGTCATGTGTTGGAGTATGCTAAGTGTATGATCATAAGGTAAAGTCCGCACAAGTTCACTTTTCTCCCACACTTAGCCATTTTCCTGAAAATTTGTCTGACTGGACAATCCTCTTCCTCTGAACCTCGATTGAGCTACATTGCACAGTCTCACCCCTCAGTGACCCTATTGTGCTGCTCAGAACTATGCAATGATTAAGGTTGTCCTCCAGGTTAGCTACACTATGCAATCTCGGATATGAGAAACATGCCTCCCTACCAAAACTGTGCAGAAAAGTGGCTCCATGTCCAAACTGAACTGCACATTTCTCAAGCACAATCACCAAGCCTCATTCTTGTCTATCAGATGCCTACAATGCACTAAGATATGGGTCCGCACTCTTCTCCAAAACTATGCATACATGCCCAACTAGCCCTTTGTTTCCCTATCTTGTCTTCCATCCAAGAACTGTGTAGAAGTGCCCCCTCAGGGTTCCACCTTGAAACTACCATCGGTGTCCTTCACTGCGCAATTCCTCCTCCCGGTGGTCACTGTAGAGTTTTTCCTAACAGTGAAGTTTTTTCTCCTAGAGTTCCTCATCCTAGCCTAAGTTGTGCTCTGTGTTATCTCGATGACTTATCCTCCCTCCCTATCACTTGGAACTATGCATTACGTAGTTGTTGGGCCCTCTTTCTAGTTTGTCATTTGTCCTAGGCCCAGAACACGAGAATAATGCATCATGCTAGACTAGGAGGTTTTGGATTTGATGCCGTCCTGTCATGAGTGAATTGCATAAATAGTTACATTGATAGATCATGAGAAGACAACAAATGGGATGAAGAAGGAGCACACGGACTAGAAGAATTTCTTGCAGCTGGATGGATGTACTAAGCATATCAAGAAACAAGAAAAATGAATGCATGCATTGAACCGTGATGCAATACCAAGACCATTGAAGACCCTGCGGAATCCATGTGGAGGAGAAGAAAAAGCATACCAAGAGAACATCCATCACTCAGTAGCAGAGCAGCTTGACATGGACACCACAGTGAGCCAGTACATGTCAGCAATGTCATGTCAAGTTGTGTCATAAGTTGTCTTAACCACATTACCACTATGGGCCATATTGATTGTCACTGAATGTAATGTAAAGTGAAATCCCAATGGACACACACAAGAATTTGAAGATTCATGTTAGTTGAAAAGTCATGGGAAGTTGAATAGTCATGTGGGTATTCCAATAGTCACAAGATTTAAGCATCACCCTTGCTATACATATACCCCTCCAATTGTATGAGAAAGGACTTTTCACCTTGGCTCCTCCCACATAGCCTTGAAATTTTGTGGTCTATTCTTTGAGGAGCGAGCAGTGGCTCTAATGTCTCACCACTGGGACTAGTGATGTATGGTGTACAAATGTGTCTTGGGACTTTCGCTTAATTCAGAAGCCTATTAAGTCCAACACATTTTCGCGCGTGTTTAGTATATGTTTGTAAGATTACTCATTAAACATTTGTAATGCATGTTTTCTTACCCTATACTTAGATAGTTGAACTATTTTGGTTGTTTTAGTACTTACATTCTTGAAGATGTGTTGTATTTGTTATCATTATTGTCTCTTCCTTATGGACTACTCCGCAAAACATTAGACAAACCTATATTGTTTAATGTTTATAATTACTGTCACATCCATATGGACTACTCTATTGGATGGTGTACGTGTTTTCCCTTGTTACTTGGTTTAAACGACTACTGCATCCATCGTGGAATACTCTGTTGGATGGTGGAGAAACCGTTTCTGGTTCGTGTGTGTCTCTCCTTGGGTGGTACTATTACCTTTCATCTAGATGATCACTTTACTCTCTCCCTTTATAGTAAGGGAACCTAGACACAAGTTACATTAAGCATTCACCGTGCATACTCGCCTCGCTTTTTGAAGATAAAATCATAACACTCTCATGTTTTGAATAACAAGAGCTAAGGAAAATATCTAAGATAATGGAAACCAGACCATCGTACCAAATGGGACTACCACACCAAATGGTGTGAGGTCTAGTTGGGACTTCATACCAGGGAGATCCCTTAAATGTTGGTGTATATAGCAACATCAACAAGATTTTAACATGTGTAAAGGTGGTTGCACTATTCCACATGGTCATATTACCAAGGATGTGGCATCATGCCCTCCTAAATGTTCTATTGTGTATATCAACTGCAACTCAGGGAATTTTCCTTAGTCATCAAGCATTTTTCAAATGACACACTACCCTACATCCTTATACCTCTTTCAAATCCTCTTCCTCTAGCATTCAACTTCAACCTCTAATAACCTAACCTCCTTACCTTGTTCAGCAGTGGAAAACTTTCCACCAAGAAGAATGGTATTCAATGCAAAGGCCTTGGAATTTCACTTCACTAATCTTAGAGGAATTCCTAGTCATAAAGCTAACAAGTAAGGAATGGAGCTTCAAATTTGTATTTCTAAAGCTCCAGAAATATGGTTTTTACTTAGCAAAGATGTAAAACATTTATTGGATAGTGCAATCTTTGCCTCTCTTGAGTGCATTGTTTATAATGTTCAAACTCTAAGGGAATCCCTGGAGAATTTAAAGGGAATTAGTGTCAACTCATTAGCAAGAATTTATCCACAATGAAAACACTTTCCTTACTTAATATTGATTATAAATCTAGCCCATTTCATAGAAGTGGGCTTTGGATAATGCTCTATCCAGTTTTGTAGACACAACTTGGTCATCCTATTTCTAGGAAACATTACCTCCACAACTACACTACCTTATTTTATGGAAATTATCTCCCTATCCCACTTTGGTTACTTCTTGTTGTCTTTTCTAATGATTTTTTCATATGAATTCTATCTCTTCTTACTGATTGGTATTTTCCTTCCTTTTATCTAGATGTTGAGTCATTTCTCTTCTACAAGTGTTCCAAACTCTATTGGTTCCTTAATCTTGGTGTTTATCCTTCTATTTAGACCTCTCCTATGCCAACTTCTTACCGTCCAGTCCAACCCTTTTTCAATTTCCTCCCTTTGTTGGAGGCATGGTCATGGTTCAACTTTCCTGAAATGTTTGTCTTCTCTTATCCACTTTTGTCTTGCTTTCTAACATACTTATTATTATTCTTTAGTCTCCTGCTGCCCCCCCCCTCTCATGTAATTGGCATGCCTCACCAAAGAGCTCATGACTACATAGGTCTTGTGCACTATCATGAGTGTTCAAATAGAGGAATAACAAAAACACGGTTGAGAGTTGAAGACACAACAACTTGCTTTTGGGAACTCACCTTTCCCCATATTCAAGAATAACTCACTCATGTTGATATGGAAGCATCCAACCAATGGAATATTCTTTCAAAGATGGAAGTAATGGTGCATTTTCCTAATTAGGTGCCCAACAAATGGCACACACATGGGAATTTTAACCAATAAATGCACAATCTGGACCTATATTGGCATATGAATATTATACTCAACAATGTTTAAAGAGATCAACATGAAACATAGAGGGCCTATTGCTCTGCATGGAACATATGCACCAACACGTGGCAGAAATAGAACATTGATCAGAGCACATCAAGAAGCACCTTGTCATTCCCCTACTACTATATGCTCACTTGGCAGCAACAAGGAGTTGATCCAAGTTGCAACAATAGATTCAAACCCCTCTTCCTAGTTTGTTCACACTTATTATGTCTTTGGTTTATCAGTTTCCTATTTATTTGTATTTTTCTTATGGCCTCCAAAGTCTGACTATTAGTGTATGTATTTTTTGGTTCGAATATTTTGTTAGTGTTTTTTCTTCTTCCTCTCTCAAACATGCATATTTCTGGACATGACTAGTTTTCCCCAATAAAATACCATTCTAAACCCTTTATTTTTTTCATATAATATCTTGTTTAGAAAGTAATACAATTTTTATTCCCAAAAAATTAATTATAAACTTAGAAACAAAAACTAATAACATTAAAAGATAATAAAATCAATAATATTATATTTGTAATCGAAAAGTAACTTATGATCAATTACTTTCTAAAATATGTAACTTATACTAAATTAATTATCAAAATGGCCCTTTTTTAATGTAATTCCTTAAACAATATTTGCAGGTAGCAATATTCCCTTCTTGTGGATAAGCTTGTAAATATTGTGATGACAAAGGATAACTGGGGCACTTAATATGTTATTAAATTATTATTAAAACTAATAAATATCCATATGGTTTTAAGAAAATATGTTATGCCTATTACATGAAATTAGCAATAAATTGTCGAATAACTCAAGCCTGATCAAAAGCACATCTAATAAGATACTTGAAGACAATTGAACCATGCTGATTAAAATTTCAACAAGACATGCTTAAAATGATAGTGACAAGCTTGGTTAGAAAAGGAAATTTTGTAACTTGCATATTGATGGCCTAGTTTCAAGCCCATTTATTCTACTTATCATACTCTTATATGAAAACTAGGGCATGTGAGGTAGTTTAGAGAAAATGAAGATCTAACCCAATAGATCAGAAAGGATGGTTGTACATATACACCTAGCTTGTTTGTTGATATAATTGAAATCTATGGAGAATTTGGAATTCCTAATGAAGTTGTCAAGGCATTATATTAGATGTTAGAGCTTTGTTTCAAACATTTGGCAAAGCACTTCAATGTTCTATTATTTGTGCTTATTGAACAAAAATGTGAGATATCTCTTTCTCTTCGAAAAAAATTCATGAATTTGGACTAACCCAAATGAAAGGACCTATAATATCCTCATTAGATGCCAATGTCGTAGTGATAAGTTTAGTCATGGATATCTTAATTTCAAGAATATGCAAAAGAAGGGATGAATTTCTTATGGTGATATTTAGAAAATTTTAATGCAAGTTCTTTGTGGGAATGTTATATTAAAACAACACTAGGTGTTGTGGATGAAATGTTAAGCAAGGATTATGTTTTAGATTCTCTTTACCTACAACATAATGTTGAATAACTTATGCCAAAATAATGAAACTGCACAAGACCTTTAGGATCCTAACTTCTAAGTAAGATGGCTCCTAAGTAAAATGAAGGTCATGGGGTGAAAACTAAGTGTAATTAACTATAATATAGTGATATTTGGTTTCTACAAAGAAGGTGGGGCACTAGATGCTTGCCAAATATTAAGGGATATGGTTCTTCGTAATGAATTATCATAGACAACATTAGTTAATGTACTTTTTAATGAACACCATTCTGATGATGATAAAGAATTCCTTTAAGAGATGATATCCAATGATTTTAGGGCCACACATTTCTATCTACCATTTCTTGATAATATGGTTTTGTAAAGAAGACAAGGTTAGAGAAGCTTGTGATTTTTTGTGATAATGACAAAGCAAACTAACTTGGATGCGCCAATAGTTTCAAAGTCTTCTTCTTTAAATAGTGATTTCTTGTATGCTAGAATTTATGAGGAATTCATGTAAATAAGTACCATACTCAGTCCCATAATTGATTTCTATGTGAGAAAAATGACCTAGGTCAAGTACCAATTTCTTCCAGAACACTAATGAAGGACTCTCTCCACGTGGTCAATGAAGAAACACCTATAGAATGTTCAATCATATGGTTATTACAACCAACAACCCTCAACAAATTTAACACCTTTTAGGTTATGAATTTTGTTGAGGAGACCCATATAAATACAGGTAACCCGGGCCATTATTTGGAAAGTACAAAGTGTATATGTTGGAGTGAATGTGGTGATGTCTAGTAATGGGAAGTATCGACTCATGAACATATTCATTAAACAATGAAAAATAATTCCAAAATTGACAAGTGAGCACAAATGATAAATGTTGGTATGATGATCATTCATGAGCAAAGAGAATAGAATGTTACCCTTTTTCTTATAATTTTTTAGAATGGTTTGAATAAATGGTTACTAATGACAAGGCCTTAATATAATTTTTTCTTAATACATTTGTAAGAACCGGAATAGATGTGTTAACATTATGTAGAACAACTAGTGTCGTCTATTGCAAATGAGGGAATCCCTAAATATTTTCTAATGATATTTTTATAGATGGACAAAAAGTGGTTCATTTCCTCCCATCCTTTTTCAAGGCTTTAGAAAAATGAAACTTGGAGGAATAAACAGGTTGATAAAGAAAACATGTTATTTTAAAAAGGAACAAGGATTTATTCCTATTGGAATTTGGGAGCATGTGGGATAAATATTTCCTCAAGGAAATATAATTGTTACAGGAAATGGGTTCACTTCTCAGGGAAAAAAATGGTTGAGAAGCCTTGGAGCCATAGGTTCTTTGACTTACTCAAAGTGAAACAACAAAAAAAATTAACTTGTTAATAATCTGAAGTAGCATTCCTGATGAAATTTTACTAGAATCATTAAGCCTGACCACTACATCATACTGAGGAAATTTACAACCTATTTTAAGCAATTTAATTATGGATGGATGAGAATTGTTATAGAAATGTAAAGATACATCATCAAACCTCGCTCAAGTATATTGAATAACCAATATCCTACACTATTTCTAGCTCTTAAAGTTAGAAAAATAAGGCACATTTAATAGAGTTAGTATCATGTTGGCATTGCTTCATAATTAGTTTTTTCTTGAAAAATTTTACAATTAGTTTCATCATAAAACAATACTTTGAAATGTGAGTTGTGGTGGAAAAATTTCCTATCCCACTTTATGACCATCTTATGTCTTGAATAGTCACTGATTTGGATCATATTTTGGGGGAACTTATTTAGACACTTGTCTACATGGGACTAATCAATGTAGTTATTATGACATTTTTCCCTTTTGTTGTATCTTCAACATGAACCCTATTACAAATCGAGATCTACCTATCTATATAGTGGATTATATATATTATGGGAAATTAGAAATTGATTCCCATTTAGATTGCACAATATGTTTATCAAAAAGATTGATCTATTATGCTTGAGTATATACTTATTTGATTTTGAGGTGCTTTCTTCATTGTTTATATTACGAGTTGAAACATGGCGTTGGGTCACAGAAAATGTATCTTTGTACCCTTACATTGCTTAATAAATCACTCTCTTTTATATATTTGTCTTCATTGTTGGAAAGGATTTGGAAGAAAAGAGTGCGAAAATTAGGTAAATTCAATCATCAAACAGATTGCATGTTTTTAGCATGAAAAGACTAACTTTTTCTTGCTTTTATGCATAGGAAATTGGAATTGTACAATTTTTGTTCAGTTGATAGAACAACAAGTGCCAAACCAGGAAAGGACATTCCATGGTTGTACGAGCTAGCAAAATATATGAACAAAAATGATAATTTGGAAAACGGAAATCTGATCATTTAGCCACAAAATCCTGAGGATATCTCGATCCTTAGGATTCGCTTTCATCCATTAATTCTCCATTAGGCTATATGATACTGACGGCTGAAAAGGATCGAGAGCTTTGTGACTCTTACTCGTTCTTGTATCTTTGTATCGAATAAGAGCATATTTTGACATTACAATAATTTTGTACTTTTATTATTTCAATTAATGAGCAATACATAGATCTTGTTGTAATCACATTCTGAGCTTTATCAATAGTAACTTCTGGAGGCTTTCAACCCATTCAATAGAAGATTCGATGCTCCTTTGTGTTATAACTATTTCCTAATTTCCTGCAATTATTTATTATCGTTCCTTCCTTGAGTCAAGTTATTCTTTATACATGTATTTGAGATAGATCTTTAACATTTTTTCTTTAATGCTATTCCTTTAATAAATAACATTGAATAAGTTGAGTGTTACGAGTGATTGATGCTCTTTTCAATTCATGTTCAAGATTAAAGTAGTTACTCATTGTTTGTTATTGTAGAGATTCTTTCCATTTATTAGATCAGATAGTATTCCATTAGATATAAGTTCCTTTAATGCATTAGCTTGAAATTCATTTCATTTGTAGAACAGTTACGCTTGGATTCAGATTTATGGTTTCAATTGTCTTTGATTGAACTTCGAGAATTAAGAGTTTGTTAATACATTCTTGCAATGACTTGATGAAATATTAGACTCATTTCATTACATAACAACCACTAATCTCTATTTCACAAATAGTGATGACATCCTTGAAATAAACAAACGAATCCCAAGTTGATAAGGTAATGTAGGAATTAAGATTGATTTAAACAGTCATCTTAGTGCATCAACATTTTGGCATTTTTGTTGAGGAGGTTGTCAAAGATAATAGTTAATTTGTGTCTTTGAAGGGATTGGGTATTGAAAACGGGAGGTAATTACCTGCATACTTAGCAAGCAAAAAGCTTGCTCCTATTGCCCACTCTCAAAAGATACACAGAGTTTGTATAGGAATGAATGACTAGGGGAAACAAGATACCAATAGATCAGAAAGCGCTAGCAAAAACCACCAAATCCGAGGGATCGTCGACCCTTGGGAGACCAACCTTCATAGACGAAATCATTCGGAAAGCTGAATCTCAGACATAAGTAGGACCCTAGATAGTATTTGGAAAGGGCTCTACTTCGATCCCTCAAGTAGCAAAATCACTAATTGCAGCTTATTCCATGTTACACAGCATTTTGTCACTGTCTCTGTACTCCCCGTTCCTTGATCCTGGAGGACCTCTACAGTGAACCCCGCATGGTTTTCCTTCCTGAAGAAACTCCCATTGTGTCCCTCTTCATGAGCAGATAAATTCCCTTTTACACTATTTCCCCTGAAACTTTTGTTTTGCCCAGTTTATAAGATCGACGCTAATGGCCTTTGTCTCCCCCATGCTGATGTGCAGAGATTAGCACTATTCCCTGTGCTGACTAGAGAAACTGAGTTGTGTTCCAGTCCCGTCAGTCCTGTTATGGAAATTTTTTTAAATCAGAGCCGAAGCTTCCAACTCTAGAAGCTCCGTAATAGAATTTTTGTAAATGGTTTGGCCAGATGCGGTCAAGGATGATAGTTTGGGATCCTTTCCCCTATAATGATGGAACTACCTCAATGGATAAGTCCTTCTCCCATGACAAGAGGATCCATCTCCCAACCATATTTCCTATATAAACCTCCCTTCTTCCCAAGCACAAGCTAGTGTTAGGGTGAGTGTTATAGTTGCAGTTAGAGTTTTGGTTGAGTGTGAGTATATTATTTTGGATTAGACAAGCAAGCTATTAGTAGTTGTAGCCATCTAGTTGTGTGAGGGAGAAGTGTGTTTGGTTTGGAGTGAAGCCTAAAGAGAAGATATTTTAAACTATTGTTGTTTGAAGCCATCGTGGAATGCTAGCAGAAGTGTGTGGGAACTTAGTCTTGTCAAAGGAAGACTGCAGCGTCAAGACGAATGGTTGTTTCAACTTGTAATCTCTCTTTGATATTAATATATGCAACTATCGATTGATTTCCTACATGTTCTGTAATATTACATATCCATGTCTTGATTCTTCTTGACTCGTTAAGTAGGTTGAATTGCAATTTGTCTATTATTATGTTTGTGTGCTGTTGTTGTTTACGTATTTCAAGAGCTTGACGAAGGAAGTGAGATATTGCTAGAGTGAGAAAGCAAGGACATCATCAAGCAGGATAAGTGACAAAGAGTTAGGCTATCTTGATTGATTCTTACCTAAGAAAATCTTCCATAGAATGTATCTATTCTGGCTAGACCCATTGTTGGGCTAGAGGAATTTGTTCATGACCGAACTTATAATTTTACTTCACCACAAATTGGTGACTCCACTAGGGAGATCCCATCTTTTTGTTTGTTTTGGATATCATGATTTTGTGAGAACTTTTCTAGTTTCATTTTTTCCCTTTGGTTCTGTTTCTTTTCTCCTGCTTACTAGCCTAAGTCCAAAATTCATAGTAGCAGATCTGGTCCCTGTTTTGAATTTTTTATTTTTTTTTATTTTTCCTTAATTACCTTGGCCAGCACGCTTAATCCGCTGACAGTTGCACCGACTAGCCTCTAGCACTTGTCGTCAACTAGGCAGTTGCACCAATTCGTGTAAGTGAAGATTAGATCTTGGTTGCAATCTTGGCCGGTGTGTTCTGCTCTTGTGATTTTGACCTCATAAGTCTTTTGGACCATCTTCTCCATGACTAGAAAGCTTCATTTAGATTGCTTTGTGTGATTTCTTGGTTTAGCCCAACCTCTGATGTGTTAAGTTTGGTCTTGTGTGAAGTTCTTTTTTATTTTTTCTTTGAATCCCTCGATCGTCACTCTTTTTGGCCCAAACGTTGTGCCGATCAGCCATCAACTCTAGTTGTAGTACTGATCAGTCATGTCGATTAGCACTAATTTTGGCCCAAAAGTTGCTCCAGTCTCAGGGGTAAGCGAAAATCAGAATTTCTCCCATTCCAATGCCAGTGTGTCTTAACCCTCAGACTCTCTTCTTCCTCCCAGAAGTGACTAGGATGCTTTGCTTTCAATTGAAAGAGTGAAAGAGTCTCATTTGTTCTCTTATTTCGAGTGTATCTTTTCTCATTCCAAGCATAGATTACATTGTTTGGTTTGTCGATTGAAGCTTTTATGTGTTTGGTTTTGTCAATTCAAGGAAGAAGTTTACTTGAGTTTCATTTATCATGCTTTGGATTTTATTGATGCTTGTTTGTTCGGAACTGTGAAATTTTCATTAAAGTGTTTTATGTGAAAGATTCATTTTGCATTTTATGGAAAGAAGAACATCATTTTAGTTTACTTAAGTGAAAATATTGCATTAGTAGCATCATTAAGAAGCTAGAATTGCATCAACATAGGCATGAAATATGAAATGAAACTTTTTTTGTTGTTAAGGGAAGATTAAGTGCGTTTGGGACATGCATAAGTGAGATCTTTGATTCTTTGATTGTTGCATTGGTTGTGTGCTCTCTGTCTCTCAATTAGTGACAACTTTCAGCAAAGACAAGGATCTCTTTTCTCATATAGCTACATATAGGAGTTTTCAGATGACAGCGGTAGGGCCTTGTAATTGAAACATAATTCAAGATAAACCATTAAAATTTATTGAATTAACCTTAGGAAACATTGAAACTTAACGCTCACATTTAGTGGTCTATGCTAAAGATGTGTTCTGCCTTCTTTAAACCTAGCAGTTGTCATTAGCTTCAGCATTAGACAGCGCTAGTAATGATTTGTGCTACCAATACCGTTAAGTATATAATAGGAGACCCCTCTAGGCTACAATCCTTTATCCATAGGAATCCGAGTCAGCCACCTTGCAAACATGATACACCGAACACAACATTCAGGGAGATTGCCTGCCTGTACTTCTCGGTTCGCCAGGAGGTATTCTGCAGTTCACGGTTGCTTGGTAATCATTTTTACCTAGATCATTTGGAGAAATAATTTTTGATCTTTATTGACTCTTTAAATTTGAAAATATCATCAAGCACTTATCCTTTTGAGCTCGTTAACTTCAAAAGAGACTAGAGTCACCTTTTTCCCTTTTCTCGACTCTTAAAACATGAAAAGGCAAAGTTTTGTTTCAGTGTTCTAGAATTAACTTCCCATGAAATATTCCTGGTAAAAGTTCTCTTCCTTAGTGTTTCTTTAAAATTCGATTCCAATGGAAACATTCCTAGAGTCTACCATTCAAGGGTTCCCCTTAGATGGGAATCTTGGTCCTTTTCCTTCTTTTGGAAATGTTGGTGCTCCTTATATGGCAACGTTGTCCCTCCCTGGGTTAACCATTAGTTTACTGGTCTGGCTATTTTCGACCTCAATGATCCCCAGTGTCCCAACTCCTACCCCTCCATCTCCTTCATTTGAATCACACCACGATGATTCTCAATTTGACCCCTTGCCTTGTTCCCCTATTTTTTCACCCTCCTCTTCTACTTCGCCTGGTGAAAGTTTGAAATCCAGTAACCAGGAGGATAAGAAGAAGAAGAAGAAGACGAAGAAGAAGAAGTTAGGTAAACGAGAGTCCAATTGTGCAGTTGTTGCTCCAAATGCACTTCCCATCAACAAACCTTCTGATCCTCTTTGTAAGGTCAAACTCCCTTGCAAGTTGTGTAAGGGTGACCATCTCCTCCGAGACTATCATGGCATTCCCAGAGTCTTAGAGGTATGGTCTCAAAATCTGGATTGACCATCCCCATCAACCTCTAGAGATCATGTCAATGCTGCATCCTCAGTTAGAGATGGTAAGAAGAAAGGGAATATTAGATTCCCCAGTAGGTTATGTGAAGGAGAGAATCTTCTTCACCTTTGTCCTCTTATGGATAAAGCTTCCAAAGTTTTGGAAAACCTTGTAGCTCGTCAACCCCAACTTCGTGTTGGTTATCAAAGGCTTTCCTCTAACCCTCACCTAGTTGGTAAAGAGATTGAATTGGATTCATCTCTTGCCCATCTTGCTCTTCCTGAGCATGACTCCCTTCTGTCTGTTCCTAACCAACCATTTGTTGAAAAGAGTGTCGACTTGGCTCCGCCTTTAGTTGTTCACTTTGTTCTCAAAGAGAGTAGTGATCATGTTTTTCATGTCCTTGTTGTCTCCTCAGATTCCCATGAATTGAAGAGTGACCCTCCCATCTCGATTTTTCAGGAGAGTCCTTCTCCTATTCCTGTATAGCATGGGGGAAATCATATGATACCCCCACCAAGTAGTTTTGTCGTCTCTTTCGATTGGGGTCCATTGAATTCTTTCCACCTCCCATCTTATGTGCATTTCTAGATTACAGTACAAGCCTATAATATGGTAGTATTTGGCACTATATTAGATGAAGGTGCATTCGTTAACATCATGTCTTCTACTACTTGGCAAGCTTTGGGTTCCCCATAGCTTGTGCCTATCACCCAAAATTTGTTGGCCTTGAACGGAGGAACCAGTTAGCCCTTGGGGATCCTTCCAAAGTTCCCTATAATTTTGGGAGGAAAGACCGTCTATATAGATGTGATGGTAGTCTAAGGTTTTTTAGATTTCAAAGTCCTCCTTGGATGTGACTATGTTTATGTCATGGGAGCTCTTGTTTCTTCTCTTTTCCATGTGGTTTGTTTTCCGCATGAAGGGAGAATAGTGACCATTGATCAGCTGTCATTCATTGGTCACCAAGTGCCTCCTTCACAACCATCATCCCCTATCAGCTCTTGTTTGCAAGCAGTACCTCCCCCACCATAGGTCAATTATGTGGCTACCTATTCTGTCTCCACATCTGATGATGATCACACAGATGGTATAGTGCATTGTGTACTAGGGGCATTGGAGCCCAATCTGTCTATGGTACCAAATGACATGTATTCCTCCTAGAGCATGGTTCTTCCATCTAGTGAAGACCTCTTGGGGGCCATGTTCTCTTATGGTTCATGAAAAGACGTCACGAGCATAGTTCCTTGTCTTGTGTCAAGCTCGTTAAAAAATGAAACAAGGTGTTCGAGGATAGTTCTTCCTATATCAACCTCGTTAAAAAATGAAACAAATGTTTGAGGACAGTTCTTTTACTGTGTCAACCTCGTTAAAAAATGAAACAACTCCCTTTTCCAAATTGAGTCTTTGATTAAGATATTGTAAAATCCCAGTCGAGTCTTTCCAAGATCTTGAAAGTGAACCTTCATTCCATCCATCTATTTTATTGGAATGAAGCTTGGGGGGCATGTACCTTGATTGAGTCATTATGTCAGGGGCATGCAAACTTATTCAAGCATAGTTTTTCATTTCAAGGTTGTGTAAACATGAAACCAAATCCAAGTAGATCTCCATGGTTCAATCTTGTGTAAAAATGAACCCATGCCCAATTTACATCTTGTGATTGTCATTTTTATCAGCTAATTTCTACAAGATGAGCCTTGGCTATTTCATTCCATCGCCACCTTCTCTTTGGTTGATCATATGCTTTCACTTAATTGTTTTTCCATTCCTGGGGGACCACAATGATGAGTGGTTTTATTAGCTAGCCTCTTGACAATTACATGTTTTGAGCAGTTCCACCATTGTCGGAAGTAGTTGCTACCCTTTATACCACTTGTTCCTCTAGGACGAGTCACATTGTAGCTCTTTTCTCAACTCGTTAAACTCATATGAAAAGATTTCCGAGTATTTTTGTCCTTTTGACTTGTAAAAAAGAATAAAATTGGGGGTCCACTTTCAAGCTCTTTTCCAACCCTTTAAAAATGAAAATATAGTCGATCCCTTGTCATTTCGAAATTGTTAATGGAAGTGAAACGTCATTCACCCAGTATAAGTTTACCCCTTTTTCGAGCTGGGATGCACTATTTACAAAAAGGGTACTCCTTGACTAAAATGGTAAAGTAGTTCTCTCAATTATTATTTTCTACCTTTTCGGGCCCGAGAGACACAAATGTATGAAAAGGGACCATGTGGAGTTTTCTTTTACATGTCTTTTTCAAAATATCTAAACATGAAAAAGATACTAAGGTTACACCTTTGTCGAACTCGTTAAAATATTAAACGACATTGGATTCATCACCATGACGAACACAATTTTCTCCTTCCTAGGTCTTGTTAAACTCACTAGGTCAGATTCGTCTAAAAGATGAACTTACAGTGCAAGCATATGCTATCCCCTTCAAGCTTGCAATTAAAAAATAATTGGGGTACTCTTCAGAAATGGTGGGGGAAAATTTGGAAGTCTATCAGTTGTGTTGGCAGCTCACTCTTGAACATGACACTCCTTACTTCCTGTCGGGTTAGTACATCCTCCTTTACATCATTGACCTTCCTGGGTTTGGGCAGTTCATTTTTTCCTTCCATTTGATATCTATTATGTCATCATGACCACCATTCCTATGGATCCAAAAGCTGCCAAACTTCCAGTTGTTTCATCGATATGTTCAAGAGTTGTCCTTCTGTAGTTACACTTACCTCTGATTCTCTGTATCATCCAAAATTATTTTGCATCCTCTAGTCTTGCGTCAATGATGCGGGATTCATTATGGCCCTCCTTCGACATAGTCACTTTCCGTCGACTTCAACTCATTATCTGAGAAGTTGACTGAGAGACTCCCTTCCAGTACCTTAGAGCTTGCATGCCCTAATGGCAAGTTCTTCACACTCGACGATGAGTTCACATCATTGGCTTTTGATTGAGTGACTTCATAGGTGTTCGACTTCAGTTGTTGTATTCACATTCCGTGAATTGTGCTGATAGTACCTTGAGGACCATTATCATTATTGGTGGCTTCTCTCGTGCTTGTTAATAGTTTACATCATTGACTAGTAATCAAGCAACTTTATAGCATGTTCGACATCAAAATATCTATTCGCATGTTAGGATCTGTACTTTGATAGGGTCGTGTTGGAGTGTAAGACCCTGGACTCAGATCACAAAAAGTCTAGGTTGCAAAGTGGTGTGACATGATTATGATGATATGCATGTCTCTTTCAGATGGTTGGTTGTGACTAGACCATGAGTTATCATATGTGATCCTTCTTAGTATTGGATGGTTGTGACCATAGGTTGGTTTCATTATGGTCCTCTTCGACGGATGGTTGTGCCCATACCTAGATCCGTTTACATGATCATTCTCTAGATGGTTGAGTCCATGCCATGATTCATGTATCATTTGACAGAGATCTCAGTTTATGTATATGTATCTGTAATGGCTTGAAGGTTTTCCGATGATAGACCAATTCCCCGCACTGATTTATAAAGCATTTCATCCCTCACTCCAGCTTGGCCTTCATGCTTTAGGGGGCATCTGTTACACAACATTTTGTCACTTTCCCTGTACTCCCTGTTCCTTGATCCTGGAGGACCTCTACTGTGAACCTCGCATTTTTTTCCTTCATGAATAAACTCCCATTATGTCCCTCTTCCTGAGTAGATAAATTCCCTTTTGCACCATTTCCCCTGAAACTTCTGTTTTTCCTAGTTTACAAGACTGGCGCTAACGGGCTTTCTCTCCCCCTTGCTGATGTGCAGAGATTAGCACTATTCCCTATGCCGACCAGAGTGACTGAGCTATGTTCCATCGAGTCGGTCCTGTTATGGAAAGTTTTTTAAATTAGAGCTAAAGCTTCCAGCTCTAGAAGCTTCATAACAGAAGTCTGGTAAATGGTTTGGTTGGATGGGGTCGAGGATGATAGTTTGGGCTTCTTTCTCCTGTAATGATGGAACTACCTCAATGGATAAGTCCTTCTCCCATGAGAAGAGGATCCATCTCCCATCCATATTTCCTATATAAACCTCCCTTCTTCCCAAGCACAAGCTAGTTTTAGGGTGAGTGTTATAGTTGCAGTTAGAGTTTTGGCTGAGTGTGAGTATACTATTTTGGATTAGATAAGCAGGCTATTACTAGTTGTAGCCATCTAGTTGCGTGAGGAAGAAGTGTGTTTGGTTTAGAGTGAAGGCTAAATTGAAGAGCTTTTAAACTATTATTGTTTGAAGCCATCACAGAATGCTAGCGGAAGTGTGTGGAAACTCGGTCTTGTTATAGGGAGATTGCAGTGTCAAGACGAATGGTTGTAATCTCTCTTTGATATTAATATATGCAACTATCGATTGATTTCCTATATGTTTTGTAATATTACATATCCATATCTTAATGTTTCTTGAATCGTTGAGTAGTTTTAATTGCAATTTGTCTATTATTATGTTTGTGTGTTGTTGTTTACTTGTTTTAGGAACTTGAAGAAGGAAGTGAGAGATTGTTGGAGTGAGCAAGCGAGGACATCATAAAGCAGGATAAGTGACCAAGAGGTAGGCCCTCTTGATTGATTCTAACCTAAGGAAACCTTCCATAGAATGTATCTATTATGGCTAGACCCATTATTGGGCTAGAGGCATTCATTCGTGTTTGCATTTATAATTTTACTTTAACACATGCCAAGATCCATAGCAAGAATGAAGGATGTGAGCAAAGTTTCCAAAGTCCAAGAATGAAGGATTTGAGAAAATTTTCCAAATTCCAAATCACCAATACTCTAGTCCTTAACAAGAGGGAAATCATGCAATTTAAGAGAAGGAGATGAAGAAAGCAGTGGAGCTGCTAAGGCAGAGCCATGGTTGTCTGAACTAGGATCTCTTGTGATCCTAGATTTGAGCAATGCAGTCAAACCTCTTTGGATTGAAAATACTTCACTTACTTAGATAAAATTCCTTGAAGTCCCTAAAAGATATTGGTATATTTTCAACCAAACGGTGAATCAACCACCTCAAGGTCAGACCTCAACATTGGAATATCCCATAGTCAACCCAGTAGCCAACACCCCGATGAAAGTTATTCCCTTGAAAAATATCCCAACCTTTCATGGGATGAGCACAGAGGATTCGGATTCCTTTTTATTTGAGTTTGACATCATGTGCAGAGGATATGATTACACTGTCGATCTTGAAAAATTGAATTTTTCCCCTTTATCCTAAAAGGAACAACTTTGTGATGGTTTATGGGTTTAGGCAGATGTAATATTAACTCTTGGGATGACACGCAAACTTCTTTTCTCACAAAATATTAGGACTACTGTAGGACTAGAGAATTAAAGGATGAAATCTTTAAATTGTTTGCAAAGGATAGTGAAACTCTAGAGGAATATGTCGAATAGTTTCAGTACAATTTGCAGAGACCCCCTCACTCCACATTACCAAAAGCAATCCTAAAAGCCATCTTAACAAAAGGGATGAGAGAAGAATGGATAGAAACTTTAAATCTGATGGGGAAGGGAGGAAATTTTCAAGAATATTATGATGAAATTGTTCAATTGTGTATCAAGTGTTCGCGAGGTAGCATACGAACCAGGTCAGGAAGTTGAGATTCCATGACTAGAGGAAGAAAACCAACGAGTGAAGGCGTGACAAGATTAGAAATCAGTAACCTCCTGGAGGAATTCAAGATAGACATCTTAGGCACACTGACTACACAACTAGATGTCCTACATGCCAGATAAAGAGAAGTTGAGGCAGAACAAACACTAGCCATATTCTGCCCATGATGTCGAAAGAAGCACAGTCAACGGGAATGTCCTTTGGACATGATTTAGACATGCCCTATATGCACGAAGGACCATGCCACGAACAAGTGTCCATCACTTCTATGGTTAAAAGCAGTATTCAAGGAAGCTGAAGAAGGAATAGAGCCGATATACTTAATGACACAACGTTGACAATGGAAAGCATGACCCTCAGGTATGCCACAAGACCCATCCTTAACTTTTCCTTCAGAATATCATCCACAGCAAAATCCTGGAACTTCATGGGAAGGTCAACTACTTTTCTCCACCTAGGAATCCCAATAGTACCCCATGTCACCTTAGTTGAACCAGCACTTCCCAGGAGCTGGATGGCCAAATATGCAATGCTCTGCCCCCTTCTGGCAAAATTCAACCAGTAATCCTTACTCTTCATAGTGGGATGCTTCCACCTGACAGAACCCGAATTGGCCTCAGAACTAGCAGCACCCCATGGGGATGAGCAATTTACCCATGGGAGTGGGTTCTCAATCTCATCCTACATTGCCTAGTCTATTTTAGAACCCTCAACCTTCAATACGCCCCCAGCTGCCAGATCTACCAAATCTGAATCCTAATAACAATAGACCAATCCAATATGTACAAATCCTCGAAGGTTCAAATAATGAAACAGAACCAGTAGAATGTAATGAGCTTCAGTTGAGTTGAGGGTGAATTATTTCTATAGAAGAAAAAGAAACTGAAAACCAAAAGCACCCTGAAATAAATCCATCAGTTGTGTTTCCTATGGAAATCAAATAGGGAGAAGACATAGTTGAGCAACAAAATTTGGAGAAAATTATAATTTCTTCTCCCACATTCCCCGGAAGATAAGAAATAGTTAAACCTGTTGTTTATCCTGATTTTGATATACTAGGGGAATTAAAAAATTTGTTTATAAATACCTTGCTCCTCTAGGCCATACAAGGTATCCCGATCTATGCAAAGACTATTAAGGAATTATGTGGGAAAAATCGTGGGAAGAAATTGAAAAATCCACCAATAGTACATGTGGTAGGAACTTTATCTTACCTGCTTCTGGGTAAACAAGAACCAATTAAATATGAAGACCCATGGAATCCTGTAGTAACTATTCAAATACCACGCTGCACCTTTTCAAACACATTAGTAGACCTTGGGGCAGCGATTAATATTCTGACTACTGAAACCTGTTGGGTTTTGGGCATTACAGCCTTAGAACCCACCTCAACCTTATTGGAACTTGCTGACAGATCAATAGTCAGACCCGAAGGGACCTTACAGGATGTAATAGTTCCTATTGATTCCTGGGAATATCTTGTTGATTTCCTAGTCATTAACCTAAGGAGTAGGCTAGATAGACATCCTGTGATATTGGGTCGACCTTGGTTAGCGATGACAGATGCCGATATAGGGTGTCAGACAGAGAACATGACTATTACATAAGGAAGTGTTATGAAAAAGCTTATTATGTGTCCTCTCGCTAAACAAAGTCTACCTACTGTAAATATTCAACCGCACCCACCTAGATATCACGAAGAAAACATCTGTGCTCCTCTCACGGTGGAAGAAGCTCTTGAATTTAAAAATTAGGCAGAGGATGATGTGATTAACAATTTCATTAATAGGCTAGTTTTTATGAATAACCCAACACATCAAGTATTAAAAGCCATTCTTGATAATGAGGCACAAGGAGATCCCTCCAAGGACGCAGATGATTAGCCTATACCAAAATCACTATTTATAATAGCATACTAGTCGAGATCGGACCAAGGAAAATTCTTAACATTAATGATAACCAAGATAGCCACCAACAAAAAAGGCTTATTTAAGTGTTGAAAAAGTATAAAAAAGATTTTTCTTGGGAATACTTAGACATGAAAGGTATAGATCCCTAGCTATGTACTCATAACATCTACATCGAGAAAGATGCACGTACCATTCAACAACCCTAGAGAAGGCTAAATCCCCATACCAGGGATATTGTTAAAGAGGAGCTACAAAAGTTGTTGGATGCAAATTTTATTTACCATATCTCGGATAGCTAGTGGATCCCATTGGTGGTTATTCCCAAGAAAAATGGGAAATGAAGAATCTGCACAGACTACAGAGAGTTGAATAAGGCCACCCACAAGGACCATTTCCCTCTCCCATTCATCGATCAAGTTCTCGACACCTTAGCAGGAAAACAATTTTTTTCCTTCCTTGATGGCTTCAATGGCTATAATCAGATTAAGATTGCCCCTGAAGACCAGGACAAAACCACATTTACCTGCCCATGGGGTATGTTTTCATACAATGTTTTACCCTTTGGTTTATGCAATGTTCCCGCCACATTTCAGAGGGCGATATTGAGAGTTTTATTCGATCTTATCAATGAAGGACTCAAAATTTACATGGACAAATTTATCCCCTATGGGAATGATTTTGAACAGGGCCTTTGGAATCTGGAAAAGGTGCTCGATGATGACTGAAGGTGTGGTTTTAGGATATTACATCTCTGTGGCAGGAATGGAGGTATATCCAACGAAAATAAATGTAATTCTTGCACTACCCACACCTAGCACTCAAACTAAGGTACATAGTTTCATTGGATACATGGGGTATTACCACAAATTTAATGAAAATTTTTCAAAAATTGTCACACCTTCGTATGTCTTAACTGGTAACGTCGAATTTAATTGGTATGATAAGTGCGACGTTGCCTTCAAAGATTTGAAGAAGATGATTTCAGAAGCATGAATGTTATGAGGACCAAATTGGGAGCTACCTTTCCACATTTCCACAGATGCATCAGACACAGCAATAGGCGATGTTCTTGGACAAGAACAAGATAAAAATCCCTATGCTATTTATTATATAAGCAAAAATCTCACTTCTGTTGAACTTAATTATATAGTCACAGAAAAGGAATTTTTAGTTGTTGTTTATGCCATAAACAAGTTTAGACATTATATAACAAGCTATTCAGTCTTTCTGTATACTGATCATTCTGCTATTAGATATTTAGCTAATAAACATGTTACTAATGGTTGGGTGACTCGGTGGATGTTACTTTTGCAGGAGTTTGATATTACTATTAAAGACTGACCAGGGAAGGAAAATCTAGTTGCGGATTCTCTGTCTCGGGTACCCAAAACAAATGATCCATCAACAGTGGATGACCAGTTTCCAGACGAACATTTGTTTGTTGTGGCAGTAAAGGCACCTTGGTACGCAGACGTTGCGAACTATATAGCAGTAGGAAAACTACCACAACACCTGTCAGCTAAAGGAAGGAAGTTGATTGTCCAACGCAGTGCCCAATTTTCATGGATCGATGGATATCTTTTCCACACAGGCACTAATATGCAGATATGATGATGCATTCATGAAGATGAGATGTATGACATTCTGAAAGCATGCGATGGTGAGCCTTGTGGTGGACATTTTACAGATCGTAGGACTGGACATAAAATATTTCAGATGGGCTACTACTGGCCCATGATCTTCAAATATGCAAAAAAATATGTTTAGGCTAGTGATAGTTATCAGAGGATGGGCTGCCCTAGTTAATCCAACGAGATGCCATTAGAACCGCAGTTGGTAATGGAGCCTTTCAAATGTTGGGCATTGAATTTCATTGGTCCATTCAATCCACCATCAAACCAAAAGGCCTACATAATGGTTGCTACAGACTATGTAACGAAGTGGGTAGAAGCAGTAGCATCGCCAAGGGATACCGAACAAATTATAATTAATTTTGTATTTGAGTTATTTGTGCAATATGGTTTACCCAAGGAAGTGATAACACATAGGGGGCCATAGTTTATAGGACATAAGCTTAAGTTTATAGGACATAAGCAAGTTGAAAGCACCAACAAAGTCCTTGAGGAAATTTTAATTAAAATGGTTTCAACACATCGACGGGATTGGGATTCTAAACTGCCAGAGGCCTTGTGGGCCTATCACACAACCTAGCGAAATACGACTGGTTATTCCCTGTACCATCTTTTATTTGGTAAGGAACCATTTTTTCCTATCGAATTTGAAGTAAAGACCCTTAGAACAACCTAGGAAGTAGGGCTGCATCTGACGAATGCCCAAACAAAATGACTTGAGGAATTAAATGAACTAGATGAAGCATGGTTGCTTGTTCTACAATGTATAGTGGTTATTCAACGAAAAAGGGCTAAGCGGCATGATAATCTTATTAAGAAAAAAGTGTTTCAGAAAGAAGAATGGGCACTCCTCTACGATTCCAAGTTTCAAGTCTTCCCAGGCATATTATAGACAAGGTGGCTTGGCCTGTACAAGATTCATGAAGTACACAACAATGGCAGTATAACCTTGATGACCATTGATGGGTTTGGCTCTCCTTTCTAGGTGAACAGGCACTGGTTGCGTCTTTATGATAAACCACTCACCAAAGAGTCTTTCTGCCAATAGGTACGCAAAGATCCCACTATGCAAATTTTAGCTGCAGGGGATGAAGACCTGACAACCTTACTTTTATGAAAATTGTTTATTTTTAATTGTAAATAATGTATATATTTTCTATGAGCATAGATTATTAATTTTTCCATTTTATTTTTTTTACCTGCATGATTGAATAGAGTAAATATTGTTGCATGAATGGGAGAATTTCCTTTAGAAATTTGTGTTGTTTACAGTTGTTGTTCCTTTTGGATGAACAACTACTATTTCATCTTTTGGACAATTGTTGTTCTTTTCCAAAAGAATAATTGTTGTTCCCTTTTACCAACTTTCATACATACGAATGTTGTTCTATTGCTATTTCGTTAAGAGGACAAGTGATGTTCTGCTCCCGACAGAACAATTGTTGCTTCATTCCAGATTGAACAGTTGTTGTTCTGTTCCCAACAGAATGGTTGTTGTTCCATTCCAGATTGAACAATTGTTGTTCTGTTCCTAACAGAATGGTTGTTATTCCATTTCCGTTTGAACAGTTGTTGTTCCATTCCCGAAAGAATGATTTTTGTTCCATTCCCAATTGAACAATTCTTGTTCTGTTCCTAACAGAATAGTTGTTGTTCCATTCCCGATTGAACAATTGTTGTTCCATTCGAACAACACATTTCTCGTTTCGTTCTCAGCAGAAAAATTGTTGTTCCGTTCCTGAAACAATGATTGTTGTTCTGTTCCCAATTGAACAGTGGTTGTTCCATTCTAACAACACATTTGTCGTTTCGTTATCGACAGTACACTTGCTTTTCTGTTCTGATTGAACAGTTGTTGTTCCATTCCTAACAAAATAGTTGTTGATATTTTCCAATAGACCAATTGTTGTTTCACTTATACAGTCTTCCGTTTGGCTATAAATTTGCATCGAGGAAAGAAAAATCACTCATATTGATTACATTATGATTTCTTTAACCAATTGTCGATCATATTTATTTCAAATATGACATGGTCCATCTATTAAATTATTTTCTATATGTCTTTCTTTTGGATATATGTTTAACTTGATTCATCATCAATATCAATAGCTTGTTGGTTCTCTCTTTTACACTTTCAAATGGCAAGTTCGTTTTGACACAATACAAGCAAAGTTAAACCATCACTGACTCTTAAGGAGTTAGTGAGCCTCCCTCAAATTATAACAATAAGAAAAATGAAAATAAAATAAATTGTTCTCAAAGAGGATAGGAGGACTCATTACGAGCTAGCATACCATGATCATAAGGACTTAACACAAGTGACATTCCCACTCTGGCTACCACACCAGGGGAATGGCCTTAAGGCATTATATATTTCTAAGGATAGGAGGTCTAATCATGATCCGACCTATTCACTTTGTTCTGCCCTGGTGAATGGCATTGTGGTTATTTGGTCACCATGCCAGCACAATGGTCTCTTTGCAGAAGTATATACATAGTGATAACAAAAAGTCTTAAGTTGAGGGTACTGACTCATTTTTGGGTTTAAGTTGCAACCTTATTGAGGCTATAGACACCTACTAGCAGTAATGGCTCTACTCGTGGTATTGGAGTATTACTTTAAATTTCTAGTTCTTCATTATGATAATACTTCCTATCTAATTAATTCAAAACGAGAAACTACCATCGAATAATATTTTTATTTCTAAAAACCAGCATAACCGTTGAAAATCCATGTAATAAATCACTTCAGCCCTGTCCAATTAGTTGACGCTAGTATTCATTGTCCTTTTCATACCATGTTAGATCTCACTTTATCAATCACAAAAGGTGAAATTAATGTTCATAATGAATATTTACATGCTTTATTCTCTTTCTCGATCATCTCTTACCACTCATATGACTGTAATTACTCTACTTTACTCCACTTATTAGACTCTGCCGCTCACCTCATGACATATTAGATTTGGCTGTGCGTACTTTGCTTTTTCCCATACTTCAAGGACGAGGACACCCTTTCTTATTGGAGGGGGAAGGTTATGCCCTATAATGATTTGATAGGTTGGAATTATCCAACTCCACCATGACTGTTCATTGGACTGATTAATTAAGTATTACATTCATAAAAATCCTTTTTTGATTGATCGATCATTTATTGACGCATTTATATAAAAAAATTCTCTCATTAAAACTCTTGCATGCAGAATATTCATTGTTGTTAAACAATAATCAATGATCAATTATGTGATTTCGCCAAAAAATTTCTAAACAAATATTCATTGTTGTTAAACAATAAAACCATAGAAGTAAGGATATTACATTCAGAATAGTGGAACTATTACAGGAGCACAACAAGAATGGGAGGCAATGCCATTCGCAATGAACCCACAGTATTGCAAATAATAGAACAGGCTCAATCAATTCTCGAATGTGTCGAGTGGGTATAGTACCTCATCAGGTTGTAGGGATTTCACCATGATGTTGTGCTAGAATTTTTGCAGAATTTATAGGATGGACACACAACTATGAAAGAAAAAGGTATAGCAATCTCTGAAGGAGTCATAGCCGAAATCTTCAGACTCTCAACGGAAGGCATAAAGTGGAATGAGAAGCATGTACAACTGTAGGAAGCAATTGAAGTGTTCAACGAACTGGGTGAAGAACTTATACACAAAGAAAAGGGTATTCTTTCTACGTCTTTGAATGAGCCATGGTGAGAATTGGCAACAAAAATATGTTGTATGGCCTAGACACCTTAAGATGTTACCAATACTTAGGAAGAAGATTGTAGTTAACTTGCCATTCTTTTTAAATTATTTACTTGATCCGGATTTAAAAAGGAACGCAACAAATTACAGTGATAACTAAATACACAAAGATGCAGCAGAAATAATACTTCATTGCATTAATGGAAAATACTAAAACATGCTTACAATCAGAAACAGAAATAAACTAGCTAGGGTGATGGTAGCTTATCTCTGAGAAGAGATGTGATGGCTACATGCCTTTGAACTGTGTTACAATGAGGCTTGAAGGCCTATTTATTGTTGGGAAACAATGAAAAACCCTTAACATTCCAAAACCTAACACTAGGAGATGAAACGCCAAACTGTGGGCCCCGTTTTGGGTAAATTGGTACATCAATTTCCCGGGGTCGTAACTTTGGCATACGATCTCCGTTTGACGCGTATGATAGCTTGTTAGAAAGA
>APFE030877218.1:36300-71368 GCA_000404065.3 Pinus taeda | reverse complement strand
AAAAGATAGATCAACGACTTAGAATTCAGCCTCTTCGAGGGGGCAACCTCCTTTACATTACATAAATGAACAATTCTTGGATGATACAAATGACAAAACCTCCTTCTATATATAGGAGTCTAAGGAGTCACAATATAATCCAGCCGACCTAACAATAATAATATAAAGCCACAAAAATAATAATAGAGGGATTCTATGGGGCACAGAAATAACAATATGTGGGTAATAGGCACAACAATATAAATAAGGGGTATAACTACCATAGTAATGGGGTAATCACTAGTATTATAGGGACCCAACATCCTCCCACCTATTCATGATCATAATCATGTTATTTATTTGATTCTAGGAAGTGTTTCTGCAAACATCAGGCCTTACAGATATTCCTATTCTCAAAAGAGTGAAATTGAACGTATGGTTGCAAAAATGCTAGAGGTCGGTATAATTCAACCTAGTCAAAGTTCTTTCTCTGCTCAAGTAGTATTGGTGCATACGAAGGATGGATCATGGAACATGTGTCCAGATTATAGGGAGCTAAACAAGCTCACTATTAAAGACAAATTTTCCATTCATGTCGTTGATGAATTGTTGGATGAATTACATGGAGAAATTCACTTCACCAAATTGGATCTTCATTGAGGATATCATCAAATTAAAATCAACATAGAAGAAATTTTGGAAACAACATCTAGAACTCATGAGTGTCATTGTGAATTTTTGGTCATGCCTTTTGGCCTTACCAATGCACCTTCTACATTTCAAGGTTTCTTGAATTCCATTTTAGGTCCATAACTTCAGAAAATTTGTGTTATTATTTTTTGATGATATACTAATCTACAAAAAGTCTTGGAAGGATCTTGTTCAACATGTTGACGGGGTTCTTAAACTATTAGAGGAGAAAAAATTATATGAAAAAACCTCGAAATGTTTCTTTGGATTATAGGAAGTGGAATATCTGGGCCATATTGTATCTCATGAGGGTGTTAAGGTAGACGCTAACAATATTAAATCCATTAAGGAATGGAAAATCCCCACAACCATAAAGCATCTACATGGATTTCTCGGCTTGACAAGGTATTATCACAATTTTGTTAAGGATTATGGGAGAATGGAAACACCTATAGCAACATTACTAAATAAAGATGCATTTTCTTGGACTCCATAACCAACTAATCCCTTTGAACATCTTAAAGAGGAAATGTGCCAAGCACCAGTCTTAGCTATGCTAGAATTCATAAAAGCCATTATTGTGGAATGTGATGCCTCAAGAAATGGAATTGGTGTTGTTTTAATTCAAGAAGGAAGACCCATTTCTTTTTAAAGTCATCCAATTAAAGGAGAGTATTTACACAATCCTATTTATGAGAAGGAAATGTTGACAATACTACATGCACTAAAGCAATTGTGACCATACCTAATTGGAAGATAGCTCAAGGTAAAAACAGATCATGATAGTCTTAAATACTTTTTGGAAAAAATATTATCCCGAGAAGAGCATCAAAAATGGGTCACAAATATGTTGGGTTATGAATTTTAAATCATGTACAAAAACGGGAAGCAAAATATTGTGAAAATGCACTCTCAAGAAAGTATGAGGATGTGAAAGGATTTATTTGTGCCATTTCTATTATCCAACCGGATTGGATAACCGAAGCAAGGGATGAATGGAAGAATAATGAAGTGTGGATGCTCATTCAAAAGTTACAACAAGATCTTAATATATCTGATACATTTAGTTGGAAAATTTATTCATTATGGTACAAAGATGACTTATATCTTTGTAAGAATTCCCAACTCAAACAAAATATTCTTTTATAATTACACACCTCTCCCTTAGGAGGGCACTCGAGATTTTTGAAAACTTACCACAGGTTCAAGAAGGGAACTTTTTGGGAGGGTCTTAAATCTAATATTCAAAAGTTTGTGGTGGAATGTTTCGTTTTCCAAAAAAATAAAGTTGAGACAATTAAGACCTTGGGTCTATTACAACCTTTAGCCTTTCCAAGCCAACATTGGGAGGAGGTTTCAATGGATTTTATCACAGGTTTACCGAAGTCCAAAGGAAATAGTTTCACCATGGTGGTATTTGATAGACTTACCAAGTATGCATATTTTTGTGCATTATCTCATCCATTTAAATCCGGTACAATTTCTACTCGATTTATGGAAACAATTCAAAATCTACATGGAAACCCAAATATTATTGTAAGTGCCAAAGATCCCATTTTCACTGGAAATTTATGGATGTAATTATTTTCTTGTTTGGGTACTCAATTAGCTCATAGATCACCTTATCATCCTCAGTCTGATGGAAAAACAGAGACAATGAACAAATTTTTGGAAGGATATATTTGTTCCCTTGTATCTAATAAACAAGTACAATGGGTCAAGTGGTTACCTACAAATAAATGGTGGTATAACACTTCCTTCCATACTGCAAAAAAAATGATACCATTTATGGAACTTTATAGATATCATCCACCATCCATCACCTCATATTTAAGAGAACATTCTAAGGTTCAAGTATTCGAATATCACATCGAGCATGAAAAACAAGTTCTCCAACTTTTAAAGGATAACCTCACTTTCACACAAAATTGAATGAAATAACACAAAGATCTTCATCGCAATGAAAAACGTTTTGATGTAGGTGACTGGGTATTTTTGCGGCTACAGCCATATAAACAAATGTCTCTCAAGCAATCTAATAAGGATAATAAATTATCACCAAAGTATTATGGTCCTTACAAGGTATTGCAAAAGATTGGTACTATGGCATACAAATTGGAGCTTCCATCATCTTACCAAGTGCACCCAGTTTTCCATGTTTCATACCTAAATAAGGTTATAGGTGACAAACTCTGATTTCAAACAATATTGTTAGAACTTGATGACAAAGGAAAAATAATATTGGAACGTGAAACATTCACTAAAAAAAACCAACTATGAAATTGATCAATTTTAGAGTATCTCATCAAGTGGAAGAATTTACACACTGAAGATTCCACATTGGAGGATGAGAATTTTATACAGAAGCATCCATAACTACTCAGGCATTAAGGACAACACTTTTTTGAAGGAGAGGGATATGTTAGATCCTTATTCTACTAGTGTATCCCATTATTGCTACTATTCGTGTAGCCCCCTTATTGTTATTTTTGTCCCCATGTATCCCCATATTGTTATTATTGTGCCCCATAGAAGCCCACTATTGTTATTGTTGTTCCCTTACATTATTATTGTTATGTAGGCTCTAATTATATTGTCACCCCTTAGACTCCCATATATAGAAAGGAGGCCTTTTCATTTGTATCATTCAATAAATTTTCATTTATGTGATGTAAAGGAGGTTTCCCCCTCAAAGAGGCTAATTTTGAAGTCGTTGACCTATCTGTGTTTTCATCAGGTTACATAACAACACCCTGGGAGCCTTCTTGAGCCCATACAAATATCTCTTCAATCTGCACACATGATTATCATTGTTGAGTGCTGCAAAGCCTTCTATATGCTCTACGTATACCTCCTCTTCCAACTCGCCATTTTGGAACGTTGTCTTGAAATACATCTGATGGATATGCCATCCCATTTATTCTAGTAGTGAGATCATGGCTTGTATAGAAGTATATCTGGTAAGAGGAGATAATGTATCCTCATATTCTATTCCCTCCTTTTGAGAGAACCCCTTGGCAACAAACCTTTCTTTGTATTTCTCAATGCATCCATCTGCACCATACTTGATGCTAAAGATCCATTGTGTTTCAACCAACACCATGTCGATCATTCTTGGTACAACCTCCCAAGCATCGTTATACATGATTTAGGTATACTCCTCAACAATAAAATCTCACCACACTTGTTGCTAAGAAACCTCATAATAGTTGGAAGGGTCACTATCTACAAAGTCATTAACTAATGCCAAGTATCTAGTGTACCTCTCTATTGTCCTCGCAGACTAATACCCCTCCTAAGAGATACCATAAACTCCCAAAATTCCCTAAGTCTTTGCTGAGGTTGTTTATTCCTCTTGACAATTGTAAATATGGAATGTCAGCCTCCATGTCCTCCTGATGCATCTCTCATATATGTTGCATCTACTTCTCCATACTTTGCAAACTCTTAGGAACTCCTACACCTAATCTTGTGCTTCTACTAGTGACTGTACTTGTGCTCTACAGCCCTTGATCTTGCTACTCAATCCTTGGAGCTTCTAATGACTACTCACTCTGGTCATCTCTTAGAAAATATATGGGCATCATGTACCCCTTGTTCTCCATGAAATTGATATCTAAAATTACAATAATCCTCCTCACCCACAGAATGAATATCCAATATTTCGTTTGAGGTCTTGTTGTACCCCACTAGGTACCCCTTATATGTAGTCTAATCCATTCTAGAATGTGTATACCCTAAAATTTGGCAATACTCTAAGCTTCCAAATATCCTAAAGTGGTTAACAGTTAGGCTCTTCCCTGTGAACTCTTATTATAGTGTCATGTTTCCTAATGCCTAATGTGGAACACTTTGTTGTATATAAATAGTCATACTATGTGCTTTTACTAGCAATAAATGACATGGCATATCCTAGTCATACATCATAGCCTTCATTGCCTCTGAAATTGAACAATTATTCCTCTCAAAAACCCCATTTATCTATAGGTTTTAAGGAACCATCCATTCTCTCTTGACTCCTTCCCTGGTACATAACTCATGGAACACTTTCCTTTTATACTTTTGTCCATTTCCTGACTAAAGAGTATTCTACTTCATTCCTGTCACATTCTCCGCTACAACTTTAAACTCTTGGAAGTGATTGAAGACCTCATCCTTGGTCATGAAGAAGTATATCCAGGTCTCCCCAGAGAAATCATCGATAAAAGTAACAAAATTCTTTTATCCTTTGAGAGACTTTTTTGACATTGATCCACAAATATACGAATGCACTGGATCAAGAATACCCTTAGATCCAGTGTCACTCGGAATTTAGTTTTCCACAAAAATCCCCAACTCACATCCCCTACATACATCATCATGCTTTGAGCTCACCTCTGGAACACTTTCCACCTTATCACAAATAAATATGAGTGCTCCATGATGTTTATGGCTCTCTTTAATCTCTAGGATTATTGTTGCTAACGAGTGCTTTAGGAGTATCAAACTGCAACCTGTAAATCTAGATGCTCCTAAATTGAATCACAATGGGTGATTTCCAATATCTATGCTTGATCAACACCTGTGACCCTCAAAAGAGTACAATTTACCCTTTATCCTAAAGGAGAGATATGGAGATCAAGTTCATTCCCAAGGCTAACACACACAACAAATCATAAATAGGAATCGACATGCTATTCTCACTCTCAAATAGAATAGTCCTTCTCTGAACTGGATTGCACTTGGACTTGTTCCCCATCTAAATATAGAATCTCATTTCCTTCTCATTGTAGTTGAATAAGTACTCCCTAACTGCTATAATATGAAATGATTCCCCATTTTCTATATACTAAACACCCTGTGAGGTTGAGCTAGTTAGGAAAGCTATGAGTGAGAATTCTTATTCCATTGTGCTAGAGAGATCATCTGCACTTGTGGAAGTTAATGCTTGCTTCTTTCCCTTATTTTCACTCTTCTTCCTTTGAGGAAAATTGCTAAAAATGTGGGAAAACTCATGAAATCCATAAAATTAGACCTTAGAAAGGTCCCTCTTGTTCTTATCACCTTTTGGATTAGGTTCTTTTTTAGATGCCTTCTTTTCTTTCCCTTTTCCTACTAGGGCCACATTTTCCTATTGCTCCTCACTATTTTGAGTTCTACTACTATTGAAATTGATAAGAATGATTTTGAACTCCTCTTGAGTGAAATTTCTCCATAATTGATCCAAACTCGGTAAGATATCTTGTCCTTTGATAATTTGAGCAAAGACATCCCACTACTTAGTAAACCCATTCAGGCCTACTTGTATAAGCTTGCAATCATCTAGTTTACTTCCAACTACAACTAACTCATATATAATGAGTCTGAGCTTAGTGAGGTAGCTAACAATGTCTTCACCATCATTCATCGTGGTATTCCTTAGCTTCTCCGTAATAATTAGCTTCTTATTTGTGGTAGCATTCTTGTACATGTTCAGAATAACATCCCACACCTTCTTCATTGTATCTAAAATTTTTATATGTGGAACAATGTGGTTCTTAACTCCATAAAGGATTATCCTCCTTGCTTTAGCATCTTCCTTCATGTACGTTGTGAGATATATTGGATGTTTTTGGTATTATTATCACATTTTTAGTTTAGGGTTAAGAGATTTCAGATTTTTTATCAATTCTTTGGTCGTGATGACGTTTATTTTGTCAGTACTCTTTCATAAATTTGTAACACAGTCGCTGACAAATCAAGTGTCAACAAAGGATTAAAAACCAAGGAGAACTAAAAAAACTAAAGTGGTATATGAACATTTGTATGTTAATAGCTAGCACTAACAAATCCAATGCTAGTGATATCTAATTGATATTTGATAGCAATCAATTGACGGTAAAAAACATTATTTACTCATTATTAGTTCCTTATAGTTGATTGAAAAAGTAACAATAACTATGTAACTGATATCTTATCACCTAACAACTTGTGGGTTAGTTTTCATAACGTCGGACGAGTTCATTACATCCGATTAGTTTCAAATACAAGTATTGTGGTTTCAGTAGCAGTTGCATTCTTTGTGGGTAGTTGTTGAGAAATTTGGGCAAGAGTGGTCACATGAAGAGATGAGAACTGGAAGGCCTTGATATTCTAGATTTCATCCCATAACTAGGGGAACAGTTCTTGCAGACTGTTTGGGAGAATTTATGTTTCAGCTACAATGGTCCTCATCATGGTGTGGCACAGGTATTTGCTAAGAGTTTTAATGGTGAAAATGTTAGAATCACTATCATTTATTTTTGAGTCACAGAGCATAGTGTTTTAGAGGCATCTGGCATATTAGTTGAAGGGGAACACTATTTCAAAAATAGAACCCTCATTGGCATTGATGTTCCCTTTTCCTTACGGATGAGCACAAAAAAGATCAGTGGTAGTCGGTTGTACAAAGAGCCTCATTAACAAAGGAGTGGAATGAAACATTGATCACCATTCAGAAATATTTCACCTATGAGGAGCATTACCATAGACTTGGTATGTTCCATTTTCTATTCTTAGCACACCTTTCTAGTCAAATTCATATCAAAGTTCCTTTTTCCTTGTTAAATAATCTAAAAAAGATATTATCCAAGTTCCAGAATAATCCCAAATGTACTCTATATCATAAGGTCTTAATTAAATTGTTAGTAGTAGAACATTTGAAAAAATTAACTAGAACCAGGGACCATTTCTTGTTCTTTGGAGGTTTCGGTTCAGTAGGAAACCTTAGCTCTCTAGTCATTAAGATAAGGAGATGTAGGGTCATATTAAATGCTTGAAATATTGTGGGAGAAACTTCTTATTCCGTGATTAGAACTATAAGTAAGGGAAGGGTTTCACATCCTAAAACTTCTATCCCTGGGCTAGCATTAGAAATCATTTATGAAAGAAAGACCAAAATAATAGTTAGGAAAAAGATTCCATCTCCTCCTCAAAATCCTGGATGAGTTGGAACCTCAAACACATTTGAACAAAACCCTATAGGTCAAACACCAGAATTTGTAGAGGAAGATCTTGAAGAAACAGGGGAGGAAAATATAGAATGAGAGGAAGAAGAGAAAGAACCCACACTAGCTAAACTCTATGGGTTTCAAAATCCTCATACTAATCCTGTGAATAAAATTCAACTGAGTTTCAATTTGAATAAAAGTGTCATCGTAGTATTTATAAAAATGATTCAACAATAAAGGATTTAGTGATAAATAAAGAGAAGGGTTCCAATTCAAAATAGTAAAAACATAAGCGAAACCCCAACACGAAACCTAGAAAAGCTAAGGAAAAGAGACTTGTTCTATCTGATGAGGTGGACCTATTACTAAGAGCAACAAATTAGTTGAAAAATGACTAATTAAACCAGGTGCCTACTATTTTGTCAGTATTTCACCTGGAAATGTTGCACAAATCGTTGAAAACTATTTTGTGAGCGCTACGCTTTTCAGTTTTGCAGTAAGTGCTGACAATTTTTTTGTCAGTGGTTATTGTAGCTTAACTCCGAAATGCAATACCAATTATTTTTTCAACACCTAAACTTGGAATTTTTTTACAACAATGGTTGAAATTCTATTTTGTAAGCGTAACTGAAGGGTAAATATTCCACAATTTATATCTTTATGATATTATGTTGAAAAATGGCAACAAGAAATTACAGTTTAATTTGTCCTTCAATTAAACTGTGAATTAAATTCAAATTCTATTCTCATAGCAAATTAAAATTATTTAATTAAGTTTATTAAACTTACTTAACTTAGGAAATTCGGGTTGGAAGTCTCTCTATTGTCATGTATATGTTCTCCCTACTTTGTAGGAGTCTAGTGTGAGTTAATTGTGAGTTGTAAAATAGAAGACTCAGTTTTATGATTCAGTTTAGTTAAATTATATCTCAAAATGATTGAGAGAAATAATAGTGAATTAACTATCAGTGGTGTCACTAAGGAACTCCATCAGTGCTACTCTAGTTAACTGAATATTTACACATCAGAAACTCGTGCATGTCAATTCTGAGAAAGACCCAATTGAGACTAGAGTGCAGGGATAGTGTACTATTTGTTGTATAATTTTCTGAGTTGTACAAATGGTGCATGCAATCAAGAACTGAACCTGGAAGGGATTCCACAGTTATGGATGAGGAAGTTCCCTTTAAATATGGGCTAATTCTCTCAGGAATTATGCAAGTAATTAGAATCTTAGAGGCTTGGAAATTTGGCTAAGTATTGGGCAAAGGAATTCATCAGGTGGAGGATATGAAATACTTATGTAGGTTAACCTCAAGGTTGAGCAGAGAATATTGTATTCATCTGAATTCTTTGACCAAGGACGCTTTGGAATAGAGACTTGGAGAGCATTTGAAGATGCTAAGATTTGGCCTTGAGCTTTCTTATGAGTTGGAGATTGAATTTTATGAGTGTTGGGATTGTTCTAGAGAGAAAAATAATTGTAATTTCATCTTGATTTTCTAGATTACTACAAAATATATAGTGGGGTTTTGAGTTGTGTCTTTCCCTGGATATTTATTGTGTTATGTGCCTTTTATTCTCTTCCTCTATTGATTATTGTTTGCTCAATGTTTATGGGCTTCTGTTGTAAAGAGTAGAAGTATATTCTTGTCTCTTGATTTAACAAATTTGATTAGCTTATGAATCTAGAGGATTTTCAACATGGTATCAAAGTTAAGAACAGTATACTAGAGGAGATTTTGAAGTTTTGAGTTTCTGGGTTACAGGTGAATGTTGAATCTACAATACATACTTTAGGATCCATAGATGACATTCCATGGATGGAGGCTTGAGTATTCTTTAGAAGGCAGCTTGAATTTCATAGCCTGGAGGGATAGGATGGAGGTTGCGCTAGGGGACAATGGCTTGAAGGAATTTGTTGAGCAAGCAATTCCTAAGCTAGCAGCTACTGATGCACAAAACTTGGCTGAGTGGAGGAAGTGTGGGGCAAAGGCAAGGCGGATAATCCTTGAGGGAGTTAGAGATCATATTGTCTCAAGTCTCCATGGAAAGGAAACCCCGCATGCTATGTGGAAAATATTGATGGACTTGTATCAGAATAACAGTGATCAAAGGAAGTTGGCATTGAAGGACAAACTTTGTAAAATCAATATGGAGAAAGGGTAGACGATTCCAAAGTACTTGACCATGTTTGCTCAATTTTGGGATGAACTTGGAAGTGTTAGAATCACAGTTGTCGAGGAGGATATGGTGATCCTTTCTCTTCTTGGAGTCCCAAAGAGTTGGCATAGTTATCAAGACTTTGTCTATGGTCAGGAGAAGCTACCATATTGGGAACAACTATGGTTGGATTTGATGCAAGATGAGATCAAGAGGAACACCAGGGATGGCTCTTCATCAAATAATGATGATGAACAGAATTGTGCCTTAACGATTAAGGCAAGGAAGGGGAAAGGTAAAATCTCCCATTCCAAATCAGATTCTTATCATGGAGGTAAGAAGAAGGACATGACAAAAGTTAAATTCTTTCATTGTCACAAGATGGGACACTTTGATACAAATTGTCCATTGAAGAATTCCAAGGAGAAGTCCTCAAGAGATGCGACGGGTGATGCTTTGGCCTCCCAATTCGAATTAGACTTTTCCCTCATTACATGCATGGTCTCTTCAATGATGGGAAGTGTCTGGTACTTAGACAGTGGAGCTTCTTTCCACATGACTGGTGACAAAGAGTCACTCAGCGAATTGGAGGAGAGATATCTCAAGATGCATATCGAGATGGGTGATGATGGTAAGTATAGTGTTACTAGTGTGGGTATTATTTTTTAGAGGGATCATGTGGCTCCACTCACCTTGAAGAATGTTATGCATGTACCCAGACTAAAGAAGAACTTGGTATCCATTGCCATGCTTGAGGATAGAGGCTGTAATGTGATATTTTCAAAAGGAAAGGTGTTCCTTCGACACATAGCCACGGGTCAAGTAATGAATATAGGGATTCGAGTTCAAAATCTCTATAATATAGAGGTAGAGGGTTGTGTTGCTTTGAGTTCAAAAGTGGAAGAGATGTTGAGCCAAGGCATCGGAAGGTTATGGCACAGGTGATTGGGCCACTTACATCATGGGGCTTTGAAGATATTGCAAAAAATCTCTACTGGTCTTCCCAAAGATATGCTTGTGCAAGTTGATACATGCAAGGGTTGTACACATCAAGTCTTCCTTAGGAGACAAAGATAGTCGAGTAGAGTCTATTCAAGAGAGATTCCATTCAGATGTGTGTGGACCATTCTCGACAACATCTAAGACCAAACGCAAGTATTATGTTATATTTTTTTATGACTATTCTCATAAATTTTGGGTATTTTTTTAAGAAGAAAAAGAATCAATATTTCACAAAGTTTTCTGAGTTAAAAGCATTGGTAGGGAAAAATTTTGGAAATAAGGTTAAAGCTCTACAGAGTGATAACAGTGGTGAGTATGTATCCAATTAGTTTAAGAACTTCTGTGCAGCAGAAGGAATTAAACGAGAGTTGACAAAACCCCATAACCCTCAAAAGAATGGGGTTGCTGACAGGAAGAATGAGAGCATAGTAGGGGAAACAAGGGTGATGTTGCATGATCAGGGCCTACCACTACACTTGTGGGCTGAGGTATGCAACACATTAGTTTATGTTCAAAACCGCAGACCACATCAGATACTTGAGATGAAGACACCAGAGGAGGCTTATTCCGGTAAGAGGCCAAATGATGGTCACTTCAGGATTTTTGGGTCATTGGTTTATTATCGTGTGACTAAGGATGCATGGAAGATGCTTGAGCCAACAACAAAGTTAGGGATCTTTGTTGGGTACAGTATTACACCCCACAACTATTGAGTGTACATGCCAACCAGTCAGGTGATAGTGGTTCGCAAGGATATTAGGTTTGATGAGGAGAAGGCCATGTGGGTATCCCTTGAGAGGGAGCTTGAGATACGTGCTGATGAGGATATTTTAGCTCCTAAGGTTGAGGGACCTTAGATTGATGTGGAGTAGCCACATGCAAAGGTTGAGAGAGTGGAGACGTCCACTCAGGCAGAGTCTTTCAAAGAGGGAAGAAAGTGCACTAGAGAGGATGACAGATTGTTGGATGGTGCACGGGAGAATGTGGGAGCACCCTCTTCTCAGTGTAGATGGAGGAGGTCACTGGAGAGGTACACTAGATACATGTTAGTTAAGGGTCCATGTGTTGTGACAAAGCCATCTTCCTTTTAGGAAGGAGTGCAACAACCAGTTTGGGTTGATGTGATGGTGGAGGAGTATGACTCCGTAGTTCAAAACAGTGTTTGGGATGTGGTCCCAAGACCGGAGGACAAGTTAGTTGTGAATGCTTATTAGCTTTACAAGGTAAAGAAAGTTGTAGATGGTAGTGTGCAGAACCATAAGTCCAGATTTGTGGCTCATGGGGATTCACGAAGAGTGAAGCGGATGCAATCCTGTATCACATAGCGGTGGAAGGTAAGATGTTGATCATTGTACTTTATGTAGATTATCTCATACTGATAGGTAATGAGAAGCTCATCAAATCTTGCAAGGAGGACCTTACAAGAGAGTTTGATATGAAGGAAATGGGGCTCATGCATTACTTTCTTAGCATGTAGGTATGGCAGAGAGATAGGGATTTGTTTGTATCTCAAGGAAAGTATGCCAATGAGATACTCATGAAATTCCACATGTAGAGAAGTAAACCCATGGAGACTCCTCTAGCTGGTAACTGGAGGAAGGAGGATGCTACTTCAGCGGAAGTAGTGGAAGCTACTGTTTACAGGCAACTTGTGGGTTAACTTATGTACTTGGTGAACACAAGACCAGATATGTGCTATGCAGTTAACCAACTTAGTCAAGCGATGGTTAGGCCTACCAAGCTATATTGGAAGGTGACAAAGCATGTATTGAGATACCTCAGAGGGACTACTCAGTTTTGGTTATGGTACATATAGATAAAGGGAGTGAAGCTTCAAGATTTCACTGATGCAGATTGGGAAGGGAGTCCATTTGACAGGAAGAGCATATCAGGAGGTATCTTCAGTATTTATCAGTGGTAGTTTCTTGGTACAATGAGAAACAAATATCGATTGCACTTAGTTTGGTAGAGGCAGAGTACATGGCTACAAGTCAGGCAACATGTGATGCTATCTATATGAGGAAGATCCTGCTTGGTTTGTTTAGTTAGCAGATGGATCCAATAGTGATTTAGTTTGATAATCATAGTTGTATCAAACTCTCTGCAAATCTATCCTTTCATGATCGGTCCAAGCATATTGATATCTGGTATCATAATCTCAGAGATTGTCTATTGAGGTGGATCATGTTGTTATATTACATTCCCACCGAGGAATAAGATGCTGACATCTTGATAAAGGCATTTTCAAGATGTAAATGGAGTTTCACAAAGATAGGAACAGGGTAGCCGATAATCCCTTTCTTGTTAAGAGGGAGTGTTGAGAAACGACAACAAAAAATTCTAGTTTAATTTGTCCTTGAATTAAACTGTGAATTAAATTCGAATTCTATTCTCATAACAACTTAAAATTACTTCATTAAGTTTATTAAATTTACTTAACTTAGGAAATTCGAGTTGGAAGTCTTTCTATCATCATGTGTATGTTCTCCATACTTTTTAGAAGTCTATTATGAGTTAATTGTGAGTTGTAAAATAGAAGACTCAGTTTCATGAGTCTATTCGGTTAAATTAGTTCTCAAACTAATTAAGAGAACTAAAAGTGATTTAACTTTTAGTGGTATCACTAATGAACTCCACCAGTGCTACTCTAGTTAACTGAATATTCGCTCATCAGAAACTCATGCATGTCGATTCTGAGAAAGACCCAGTTGAGACTAGAGTGTAGGGACAATGAATTATTTGTTGTATAATTTTTTGAGTTGTAGAGATGGTGCATGCAATCAGGAATTGAACCTAGAAGGGATTGCGTAGTTATGGCTGAGGAATTTACCTTTAAATGTGGGTTATTTCTCTCAGGAATTGTGCAAAGAATTAGAAGCTTGGAGGCTTGGAAATTTTGCTAAGTATTGGTCAAAGGAAGTCATCAGGTGGAGGATAGGAAATTCTTATGCATTCTAAGCTCAAGGTTGAGAAGAGAATATTGTATTCATCTAAATTCTTTGACCAAGGATTCATTAGAATAGAGACTTGGAGAGCTTATGAAGAGGCTAATATTTGGCCTTGATATTGCTTATGAGTTGGAGATTGAATTTGTTGAGTGATTGGATTTTTCTAGAGAGAACAAGCATTATAATTTCATCTTGATTTTCTGAATTAATACAAAATAGATAGTGGGGTTTTGAGTTATGCCTTTCCCTGGATATTTATTATGTTATGTGTCTTTGATTCTCTTACTCTATTGATTATTGTTTGCTCGAAGTTTGTGGGCGTTCGCTGTAAAGAGTAGAAGTAGATTACTATCTCTTTCTTTCAAAAATTGCATTAGCTTGTGAATCTACAGGATTTTCTACATATTAAGTCCAAATCTTAAAGAACCATGATTTTTAGCAGGATTTTAAGACATAAAATAGGGCAATATCTAGATTTTGTTACCGAAAATCAAGAGTCATTTGTCAATGCCTCTTCATTAGCAATTTTTTTAGCTTGAGCTCATTTTCAATATCATGCTTAATGATACATCATGAAGAGAAATCAAACCAAGCTTTGAAGCCAAGAGACATCGAACCAAGAGACATCATACATCATTTTGAAACTTCCTTTAATTTCTGAAGTTTGTTGTAAATATTTTTTCTATAAAGCAATTCTAAAAGATGGAAAAAGCGTCGGAATTTTTTGCAGAAACCTTGCATATTGTGTATACCGTTGATATTAATACAATTGTTGTGAACAATGTTACTTGTAAAAATGTTACAAAGATTCATGTGTGATAAATTTCTCGTCAGTACTTCTAGTGTATTCTTCTTCTTCTAAGTAATAAATATGATTCATAACTCTTTTGCATTTGGAAATAAGTGATTAAATTTCAACTCTATCTATAAGCTCAAATTTACATTTTCCAAATTGCTTACATGTTTTCATCTTAAATGTCATTTACAGAAATCATATGAATGCTCTCCATTCGATGTTTATTCTCTCATGTCTCCTATCATAACTTGATCATGGTTTGTCTAAGAAATCGAAAGTTATCCTTCCTCTCTTAAACTTCTTCATATAGTCTGTAGCCATTAGTTTTATGTCAAGAGACTCATTTTCCCAATGGTCCCTTTCTATTTTCCTTCCAAACAAAGTTCTTGTGTTGCTAACTAGATCTAGCCTATGACCTAAATTTCCTGCTGCTTAGTGATAGTGAGTAGTAGAGTTTTAAGGAGAGATCCCTCTTTGTATTGAAGGGTCAAATTTCAATCTAAAGAAGTTAGAGGTTACCTTAGTTTTTTTTCAATATAACCGAGGTTTTTCTAAGTGATAACATGTATGACTATCACACTAGTCGCATACTCCTTGAGACCATTCCCTTAATTCAATAAGGAAATTCTTTCTTTGCAGAAACCAAAATTTGAGGCTCCATCCTATCTTTCTTGATCTCTCAAACCTATTGATGTCATATACAAAAAAACATCGGAAATACAATAACCAAAATAAATATGAAGAAGTCGAATTGAGCTTTATAAACCCTCAATTTTCTCTTCCTATGGCTGCACTAATCTTCCTCTACCCTGAAATATCCTTTGATACCATGTGAAATTTTTAATATTGTTGTAGTTACTAGTTATTATTCACCTATCTTTAAAATAGTATTTGTCTTCTATAAATTATTTATAGAAAATAATGAATAAAACACTACTGCAATTTCACCAATATTAAATCACAACAATTGAGAAAATATCACACACACAAAATAATAGACATTGATCTTTTTGGGCAAATTGTCATTGGAAAAACCTTAGTGTGGGGAAAAACGTTTTGCAGATGAGTATTTTAATAAGATTCAACAACTCTGTAAATGAAATCATATACATTATTTGCCATAAAATTAGTACACCTATGGAAAAATATTTTGTTCATTTAAGTTAGATGATATGACCTCATCAAAGTAATTTGGCATCTCAAAACCAATTCAACCATCCATAAGAACCCTAAATCAATACACACATGCGGCCTTGGTAGATAACTCAACCTCCTCTAGAAATTCATACTTCTTGGAAAAATATCACATCCTATGTTGGAAATCAAACTCTATTGTAAAAATCAAATTCCTTCCTCCAAATCCACTTCCTCTCAGAATTTTTTCTTTCCTCCAACAACTTAGCCTCTTATATCAATTTGCACAACTGATGGGAAAATCCACTTCTGCAAATAAAATTGATCTCCCTCTATCACTAAGAATATGGAAATCATTATCAACAAATCTCTCTTTGGAAACTCTATCTTCAATGATCTAAACTACTAGTCTCCTCCAGACTATTATTGTGTTATTTCTCTCACTACAACTCATTGTGTCTCCAAAATCCCAATCTATCGCTTCTTATAATATCTCATTGAGCAATCAATTACCATTATCTAATGTGAGTCGATGGCTGATGAGCCCCATAAATGGGTAATTATATGGGCTCATTTTTGCTCCTAACTTAGCTTCATCCACCATTCTCATTAGTTTATTGCATGTTTTTTATTATATTTATGCTAATAGAGTGAGTTGGGTTAGTCATTATGCCATGAAGTCTAATGTGTGCTTTATGCAGATTTTTGGTCAATTTTGAGACAAAGTCAAAGGTTTAATGAGAATTTGGCAGCCAATATTTGAGAAAGACAAGGGGGAGGATTTATAGGATGGTGTCCCCCTCATTTATGACTCCCTACTTGGAATCCTCCTTCAGAAATCTCATAGCACAAGCAGCCACATTAATGCATCTAAGGGGCAGTCGAGCAAGTGAAGGTTAACTGTTGTCTATCTTAAGTCCTGGGAGCCAAGCCTCCCTACTTTTAAGGGAGTTGTTGGAAGCTCCAGTTGTATAAGTAGAGAGGCCTAGGGCCTCATTAGGTTTTTGTATTTCAGTCAAATTTTCGTACTTTTTTTGCAGCTTTTGCTTAGCTCATTTCGAGCTTACTTTTGTGGATAGTTTTATGTAATGTGACTATTATTTTGGTAATGAAGATGAAATATTTTCTAATCCATAACTGAGCTCTTCCAGAGGGTTGAAGCTCTTGGTCTAGGGCCCAACCCAAGCTTCCAAACACCTCTCGTTTTGTATTTATATATCTTGTTGCAGTTCATGAATTAGTTGTTGTTAGATAGATTTCTTCCTTGGTAGAATAGGTTGTTTTTTGGTGATTTACATCATTGTTTCCACTTCAGTTTGCTGAAGTAGGTCAAATAGTGGCAAGGAAAAGATAAAAAATGGCCATCAACAGAGCCTTGACCTCCTTTCCTCCCTTTGGGACCATGAGCTGAGGTCAAGTCCCTCTTGCTGCCACCAAAAACACATTTTTGCCTTCTCCATGCAATTTCTAGTGTTATAGTTTGATTTAGAGGTTAATGTTTTTCATCAGATCCATTTTTCCATACTCATTTATGTTTATGCAATAAATATCCATTCATGCTTTTCTTTCCATGTAGCATTGTTCAACATTTTATTTTCCTAGATTATAATTTAGGTTAATATGAGGTAAAGTTCCTTTTTTTGGTGCAGCTAGTTTCTTTTCTTGCTCAGTTTCAGTGTTTGATTTGCAGCTCTTTTGTAGTACATATCTACTTATAATAAGTCAATAAATCAGCCATCATGATATCTTTTGCTACATGCTCCACATGTCATTCACAACCCCTCATAAATCTACCCTAATTTGTTGCGTTTTTCTCATAAACTTTCCTCTCGTCCCTTAAACAAATCCAACCATCATTCTCTTTCCTAATCCTTCTTGATGAACGTTGGACACCTTAACACATCCCTCTAGTCTTCAGCTACCCTTTCCCACCATTTTTCCACCTTCAAAACCTCTAAAAAAGCTCTCGGCATCCTCTTATAGATCCCCTACAGCCTCCTGTAGAAATTCCTGTAGGTGACTTTTTGAAGTCTGATTGTAGGGAACGCCTCCAGAAGGTTACCAGAGGCCTCCTAGGACCCATCCACACCTTCCTACACCTCTGTAAACTCCAATGCCACCCTCCATTGCCACCTAATCCCTGCCACATCGGCAAACAAATAAATTACATGCATAATTTCACATAAAATCTATAAAAACCCAAAAAGATGTTTTTTTCTCATTTCCTCCTAGAAATAGCTTGAATAAATGTTGTTTACTTCCTAAGTAGGTAATGGCATGCATTTTATGGTTTTTCATCCCTCTTTCTGCAAAAGTAGGGTTAGTTGGTTAATTAGGGTTTGCAAGCGTTACTTTACATTTCAGTCTTCTTTTCCTTTCTGCAAGTAGGGTAGCCTCTGTAGAATGAGATTTCCTCTCTTTCATCACACATAAAGCTTCTTTTGGAAATCATAGAAGTTGGCTTGAGCTCCTATTGATCTTGCACCAACTGACCAAGTGACAGCCTGCAGTAAGAACTACTACTTGTGCATACAACACTGTCGCTTTCAAGTTTGTTACGAACTACCAGGTTGATAAAAGTAATGTAGGAAGCCCCAGGAGTTGCAACATTATTCATGCAATACTGGTGTTCACCATGTTTTGGCACCATTGCCGAGGAAGCATCAGAGTATTTTGTGATTACTATTTTTCTTCTATTTTCTACTGCAACATTCTGCTAAGTAGTTGTTTCTTTCAATTTCTGCATTTCCTTGCTTTCATTTCAATTCTGTAATTTCCATTTTAGAAAAAGTAGATTATTCCTTTCAATTCTTGAATTTCCATTTCAGCAAAAGTAGATTAGTCCTTTCAATTCTACAATTTCCATTTCAGCAAAGGTAGATTAGTCATTTCCTTTCTTTCATTTCGATTCTGCAAATTCTTTTCAGCAAGTTCATTTCAGTAGTTGCAATTTGTTTGTTCAACCAATTTCAGTTTTGCAGGGACAAGCAAAGAAAAAAGAAAAAGTCACCCAAAAAGACATTTCCTTTCATGCCTCATAGGAATAGAGATAAATCAGGAAAATTCTTACGCAACAACCCCACCACATCACAAAGCCACCCTTCTCTCTTCTTCGGTGGTAGTGATCTAGAGGAACCTTTAGGTGAACAACCAGAGATATTTGAAGAACCTATAGGAGAAGAAGAGGAAGAAAACATCCCTCCTAAGACAATGGCTGAAAATAGAAATGCTAGGGGAAATGGAGAAAGAGTAAAGGGTACCTTCCCCATCTGAGAGACCAATGGGGACTCTAAGATGAAGAACATAAGCCCTTCAGCCCTACCTCACTTCAATGGATTGACTACAGAAGATCCTGACATCTTCCTATTTGAGTTTGTTGTTATCTATTGAACCTATGACTATGAAGAAGATGAGCAAAAGTTGAAGTTGTTTCTTTCTACCCTCAAAGATACAGCATTACGCTGGTTCATGGGGTTACCTGGTAACAACATCACAACTTGGGATTAGATGCAGCAAGCCTTTAATAACAAATATCGAGACTACTGTAGGTCAAAAGATACCAATGAATAAATCTTCTGAATGACCATGGGAAGTGATGAATCCTTGGAAGATTATGAAGAAAGGTTCCAGCTTAGTTATAAAAGGGTCAGGTGCACACTTGACCCCAAATCTCTGAAGTTGGTCCTACTCAGAGGAATTCTAGAAGACCTTCTAGATGCCCTCCATTTACTGGCTAGGGGAGACATCTACCAACTACCTTATGAAGACATAAAGACTATTTTTAGAAACCATTCTAGGGCAGCCAGAAAGAGAGGTAGGGGGAGTCAACCCATAGCTAGTACCTCCTCATCTAGTTCATCCCTAGAAGGTGAACTTGGAAACATGCTAGAAAACTTTAAGAGTGAGATGTTGTAGACTCTTGCCATGCAGATGGATACCTTGCATATCAAAAGGAAACAAGAGGAAGCAGAGAGGACTTTGGCCATTTTTTGTCCTAGGTGCACCAGAAGGCATCCTAGGAACGAATGTCCATTGAACTCTATAGAGGTTTGTTCAGTCTATGAAGAAGATCATTCTATAGATAAGTGCCCTTCCTTGCCCGAACATAAAGCTATATACCAAGGGGCCGAAGGAGCCACTAAACCATTCTATTTCATGAACCAAAGAAGACCGCATGGACCTAGACCATACCAACAAGGAATGCAAGGGACATCTCAGGCATACTACAACCCCAATCAAGCCACTTCCATACCTTCTTGGGGTCCCCCTGGTCATCCTTTCTAGTCCACAACTCCTCCTTCGTCCTATCCATCTCAATATCATGCCCAACCAACCACTCATTCATTCCACTCCTATACTCAGCCACAACCTTAGTGGAATGAATCTCATCAGAGGTGGAGGCCCTAGTACAACTCTCCTCCCACTCTTTTTCCTCCACCACCTGCTCAACCGCAACCATTGGCTCCTGCTCCACTAAGGCAACCCCAAATGCCTGCTCAACTGAACCCAAACCCGAACAACAGACAAGCTCAGCAAGTATATAGTGGGGAACCATCATGCCCAACCTATGTTGTGGATATTTAGGATATTAACTTATGATCTAGGAAGGTTCTCCCAAATATCCAGCCTCCCCCTCAGGAGGTTAAGGAAGATAAAGATGAAAATGAACCAAAAGAAAATCCACCCTTTCTTGAGAGACTATCCATGACAACACAACCCACCCCAGAAGAAATTGAAATTTTGGGATAATTGAAACAGCTATGTGTAAAGATGCCACTTCTCCAAGCCATAAAGGATGTGCCTATATACAATAAGATGATCAAAGAGAAGTTCTTTAGGCATCCAGGCAGGCATAGAAGAGATGCCCCAATCATCAATGTCATAGGACAACTGTCTGACCTGTTGTTGGGGTAGGTAATCTGTCTGAAATATTTAGACCTTGGAAGCCCAATAGTTGATGTCCACATCAATGGCACCATGATCCCACATACCTTGATTGATCTGGGAGCTGCCATTAATGTGATGACAAAGGACACCATGCTTAAGCTCAAACTCTAGGGCTACTTAAGAAAGTCCATGACAGTACTACAGCTAGCAGACCGCTCCACCGTGACCCCTGAGGGGATTGTGGAGGATGTGATGGTCTTCATTGATTCTTGGGAGTACCCTATTGATTTCTTCATTCTCCAGCTAAAAAAAAATCTCACTAGGTATCCTCTCGTCCTGGGAAGACCCTAGTTGGCAACCGCCGATGATTACATTAGTTGTCGACCTGGGAACATGACTATCAAGAATGAGCATATGTCCAAGCAGCTAATCCTATACCCTCCTGCCCAACCCCTACTAGAACATGATATACCTCTCTGGTTGGAGTAGGAGGATAAGGATGAAGTTTATTTTGCACCATTGTGTGCAGTAGAAACTATCATGGGGGGAAACCACAAAATGAGGATGATATCATTGAAAATCTAATTCAGAGTCCACCCCCCAGTATTTTTCCATTACAAGATCTAGTGAAAGAAACCCAAGACAATACCTTAATTGATCTCTGTATGGCTGACTTGACCTCTCTCCATGTTAAGAATATAGAGTTCGGTCCAAAAAGAACCTTGAAAATCAACTCATCCCTATCCACCTCCCAGGAGAAGGAACTGTGCACCTTATTGAGAAAACATTTAGATGCCTTTGCCTGGAGCTATAAGGAGATGAAGGGAGTGCAACCTTCAGTTTGTACTCATCACATTTACATTAAGGAAGGTTTTAAACTAGTCAGGCAGCCTCAAAGGAGGATGAATCTAGCCCATAAAGACATTATCAAGGAAGAATTGCAAAAGTTACTGGATGCAGGATTCATCTACCCAATCTATGGCAGTGAATGGGTCTCTCCTTTGGTGCTAGTACCAAAGAAAAATGGTAATTGGAGGATCTATGTCAATTATTGGGAACTAAACAAGGCCACTAAAAAGGACCATTTTCCTTTGCCTTTCATAAATCAAGTGTTAGATGGTCTGGCGAGGAAAAAGATTTTCTCCTTCCTAGATGGGTTTAACGGGTACAATTAGATTCAAATCAGCCCAGAAGACCAAGATAAGACCACCTTCACTTATGCTTGGGGTAACTTTGCATATCGGATCCTTCCTTTTGGTTTGTGTAATGCTCCCACCACTTTCCAGAGAGCAGTATGGAGTATATTCTCTGAACTGGTCCATGATGCAATGGAAATATATATGGATGATTTTAATCCTTATGGTTCTAACTTCCAGGAAGCTTTATCTAACCTGGGAAAAGTTTTGGATGAGCGTATTGAAATGAACCTATCCCTCAGTCTAGAAAAATGTGAATTCTTGATGACTGAAGGGACCATGATAGGTCATGCAATATCTCAACAAGGATTACAAGTGGACCCCAACAAAATTGCCATCATCCAAAGGGTCCCACCTCCTCAAAAGGTGAGAGATGTCCGAAGTTTCCTAGGCTTAGTGGGATATTACAGAAGATTCATTAAAGATTTAAGTAAGTTAACTTCTCTATTGTTTGGCCTTTTGGTAAAAAATGTCGAGTTCATATGGGCTGAAACCTGCCAAGACGCTCTAGATACCTTGAAAAGCAGACTTGTGACTGCGCCAATTTTGAGAGGCCCAAGTTGAGCCCTGCCTTTCCACATTCACATAGATTCCTCGAACAAAGCAATAGGAGTAGCCTTAGGGAAAGTTGATGAAAATTTACCTTATGCCATATACTTTATAAGTAAAAATTTGTCAAAGTCAGAGTTAAACTACACAGTAATTGAGAAGGAACTCCTAGCTGTAGTGCATTCCTTAAATAAGTTCAGACATTACATCGTAGGCTATCAAACCTTTGTACACATCGATCATGCTGCAATTAGGTATTTAATGAATAAACCAGATGTAAATGCTCGCATTATTAGATGGTTGCTTTTACTGCAATAGCTTGATTTAACCATTGTTGATAAGCCTAGTAAAGAAAATGTTGTTGCTGACTTTTTGTCTAGAATATATTTTCCTGTAGGTGAGGAAGGAATGGTGGATGGTCAAATGCCAGATGAGCACCTCTTTTCTATCTCAGTACTCTCTCCATGGTTTGTTGATATAGCAAATTACTTGGTTTCAGCACAGTTCCCACCACACCAGTCCTCAAAAGCAAAGAGCAATATCGTGAAGAAAAGCACCCCATTCACTTGGATTGGGGGCAATCTCTTCAAACTTGGCATAGATCAGACCTTGAGAAGATGTGTCAGGGAGGAGGAGGCTTTTGACTTTTTCCTAACCTGTCATGACAGGCCTTGTGGAGGCCATTTTGCAGCAAAAGTATTGCCTTCAAAATCTTGCAAGTAGGTTACTATTGGCTCACTCTTCATCAAGATGTAAAGAGATATACCAACCAATGTGATCGGTGCCAAAGGATGGGGAAACCTACTCCAAAGGATTAGATGCCCATGCAGCCTCAAGCGATTTTTGAGCCATTTGAGAAGTGGGGCATGGACTTTTTGGGTCCTATAAACCCTCCTTCAAAACAAAGGCAATACATCATTGTGTGAACTTATTACCTGACAAAATGGGCAGAGACAAAAGCAATCAAGACAACAACAGAGGAAAAAGTAGCTGAGTTTTTAAGAGAGAACATCTTCTATACGTTCGAGTATCTGAGAGAACTGGTTATAGATCAAGCCAGTCAGTTCACTTCCAATTTGATTGAAGACCTTCTCACACATCACAAAATCAAGTATAGGATTTCCACCCCTTACCATCCACAAGCCAATGGGTAGGTGGAAGTCACTAACAAAGCTTTGGAAGGAATTCTGACCAAGGTAGTGAGCAGCAGTAGGAAAGATTGGGCAGATAGATTGGTTGTGGCCACCTAGGCCTACAACACCACATGGAAGACCACCATTGGGTTCACACGCTATGAACTAGTCTATGGGAAGAAGGCTTTGCTGTCAATAGAATTTGAATACAATACACTAAGGATGGCAGCTTAGCTGGACCCAGACCTCAGCCATGCACAAAGGGAAAGGTTACTCTAGCTCAATGGATTGGATGAACAAAGATTGCAGGCCCTTCTCCACACAGAGGTAGTCCAGCTTCAAAGGAAGATATGGCACGACAAAAATATCAAGGAGAAGCAATTCCAAGAGGGATATTGGGCACCACTCTATGACTCAAGGTATAAATATTTCAAAGGCAAGTGGAGGACAAGATGGTTGGGGCCCTACACTATAGACAAATGCAATGACAATGGTTCAGTTGTGATCAAAACCATTGATGAGGAAGCCATCCCCATGCTTGTCAATGGACATAGGTTGAAAATTTACAAGAAGCCCCTCTCCAAGCGAGATTTCATTGAAGATCTGAATAATACAGTGCTGGTATGGAGCAGGTCTCAGCCTCCACTCCACCCACTCACTGAGAAAAAAGAAAAAATAATGATGACTCAAGTGAAAACCTCTATGAGGCACATGAGTCCCATCATTGGGTTGAAAACCTCTTTTGAGGAGGCCTAGTGATGACAAAAAACAAAAAGAAAAGAGAGAGAATAAGATCCCTGGGTGAAAACCACCCTTAGAGGTGCCCAGGGCAGGCAAGTAGGGTGAAAACCTCCTGGAACCGCCCTAGTTTTCTTTTCAAAAAAAAAAAAAGGAAGAGAAAATTGACTTTTAAAATGCATTGCAGGTTACAGGTAGACCACAGGAAGCAAGAGGAAATGAAACAAATCCTATTACTCATCCTCTATCCTCTTCTCCATCATTTATGACCTTTTCTTTCCACCTCTCTATGTTTTTCTCTGAAGACTGTGTATCCTACAGGAGTCCCTGTACGTTCTCTAGGAGGCTCCTGTAGAAATCAGAGAGAGCCCGAAATAGATTTTAAAAATAGTTTGAGGAGCCGGGGATTTTCCTGGACAGCATGTAGGCCATCCTATAGCTATCTACCATCCTAACCCTCCATCCCACTCCTACACCACCTCATTTCCATTGATTTCTTTCCCTCCTACAGTAAAAACACAAAAACCAGTTTTAAAAAATATAAGGAAATAAAAAGAACAACACCTCCACAACTCACCTACAGCTTACCAAATACCTCTTCGTTGCCATCAGTATCTTTAGTAGCATCCTCACAGCTCCTAGCACAAGAATCAACTAAAAATTTTAGAGGGAGAAGTAGCTACAGGAGCTCCTGTAGGATTTCCTGTAGCAGGTGATCCCCTTAAAATCAAGCTCCAGTAGCGAAACAGGAGTAGTCATAGGAATACAAAGGATGCCTGAAGCAAGATTTAGCTAAAGGGCACCTATGAAAAATAAATGAGCCACATATCAAGGAGAAAAAATAATAACAACAGAAAGGATACAAGCATGCAGCCACTAAAATCTAAGCATGCAATAGAAACAGAACCAAGTAGCACCACAACACGAACATTCGACCTACAGGAAAGTGTCTAACCCTCTTCCCTATTGAATTTGTATAATTCAAAAATTGCATGAATGAATGACATGGTTAGGGTTAAACCAGAAAGGTGGCCAATTAACTGGCCACCCACATCTAGTTCGACTGAGCTCATCCGGATATCCCACACATGTTTGCCTAGTCAACTCACAGAAAATCCGAAAAGACAGGTAGTGGTGGGTGTATAAACTTTGATGCAAATGATGGGAAGTGATTGTAGGCAGAAGTCATGAGGAGTCAAGATGACATGGCAGTGGGGATGAACGGTCTGAATAATGGCAACATTCCCTTTTTTCCACCTCACATCATTGCCGGAAATATCTCAAAATAGACATAAGTACTCTCCCTTGAACTCCTCCACCACCTTTGCTTTCATTTCATCATCGTCCCCATAGCTGCAGCAAGCTCCATACCACCTCCATAGCCTCGAAACCATTGTTCTCTGTCATTTTCAATCCTCCTCCTCCTATCGGCATTGTACAGGAGCACTAGCAGGTTCTACAGGAGAACCTACAACCATTTCTACAGGAGGGGCAGTGTGTAGTTTTATAGGAGAAAACACAGGGTTTTCGCTCAAATTCGGACCTGAAGAGGTAGGCTCTGCACAAACCCACCTTGGATATTCATATGTACAAGGAATGATGCAATTTTAAGGACGAATTAAGCCTGAAAAGATGAGGAATTGCATTAAAAAAAAAATTGCCTGTTTCTTAAAAAAAACACAGTTTTTTCTTTGTTTCCTGTTTCTGCAAAAATTGTTGTCTCCTTCTCCACTTGGGGTGTTCCAAAAGATTATAAACATAATGACAGGGGGATTCATGAGGAAGGAACCCATAAATTTAGTTAGGCTCCATGAACATCCTGAGGCGGTAGCCATTTTTACCAGAGCCAATTGGATGCCATTTTTTGAAAAATATATAGGGTATGATGAAGAAGTGACTCAAGGGTTTGCCCTTTCCTTGGTACCCCACTCAAAGACCCATGCCATTGTTATTTTCAGAGGTCTCACCATGGAAATCACCCCAGAATTTATCAATAAGGTTACTAGTCTTCCACTTGGACTACCCTGGAGCAAAGATGAAAAGCCATTCGGTCAAGTTGCCAAGAAAACCTTCTTCCAACCAAACGAACATCCTATAGAGGACAAAAATGGTATCAAAAGAACAAGCATACCTTACCCTTAGGATGAGGTCAACTACCAAATTATCAAGTACATTTCCTGTGAAGGGAGGTATAACATAGTTTATGGTTACCATTTTAGACTTTCGCATGAGCTGAGATATGGCATGAATATTCCCACAGCCCAAAAACTCAACATTCCCTATTTTCTCCTACAGTCCTTTATAGACTCCAGCATTAAGTTTAAGGAAGGAGGTCCAGCTCAATTAGCTCACCATGGACTAATTAAATTGTTGGCGGAGGAAGCCCTCCACACCTTCACAATCCCCATAGCCCGGGAGATCTTCAGAAATATGACAAGAGAAGATGATATAAAAGCCCTCACGTATGACCTCAGTCCTTCTGAAAGTGAGGGGGAAGAACAAAAAGGGGAAGATGAGGAGGAAACCAAAACAGAGAAGGAAGAACCTAAAACAGAGAAGGAAGAACCTAAAACATGGAAGGAAGAGATTAAAACAGAGGAGAAAAAGACCAAAGAAGAGAAGAAGGAACCTAGGACAGAAGAGAAAAAGACTAAAACAGAAAAGAAAAAGACTAAACCAAAGAAGAAAAAGACTAAAGTAGAGAAGAAAAAAACTAAACAAGATGAGAAGAAAACCAAAACAGAGCTAGAGGAAACAAAGGTAGCAGAGGCAGAAAAGACAAAAGAAGAGGAAAAAGGGGCAAAGAAGATAGAAGTGTCTCCTGAGACACTAGAAAGGGAAGTAGTAGCTGTTCTTGCTACCCTCATCACCCCAGTTAAACCCAAACAAAAGAGGAAAAGGCAACCATCAATGTATTTCAGGGCTCGAAAAAGCACAACAATAAAAAAAGGAAGCCGAAGCCATCCTCAAAAGAGCCTATCATAATTGAAGATTCCCCTACTATCAAAAGGGAAGAATCTCCATCCAAAACCCCCATCACTTATGAAAGAGGAAGTCCTAGATCTTCCACTTGGAAGGAAAGAATAAAACTACAGGACTCAAAAACAGTCCTACAGGAGGCACAAACTACTCTACAGGAGACCCTAACAAAGCTACAAGAGACTAAGAAACTTGAGAAAAGGGCAGAAGAGCAGACCAAGGGGAAGGATGAAACAGTAGACACACCAAAACCTGACCCCTAGTCTAGTTTAGGCTCTTATTACAACCTTCTTGAAGGGGGGAAATTATTCCACAAAAATTTGTAGTCCCACTTATCTTTGAACTGGAAAAGAAAAAGGTAAGGAGCCATAGATGGATGTAGAATGCCAAGTGAAAAGGAGTGTAGGACATTGACCACATGGAGAACAAGCTGAGAGAAATGAGTAAGGAATTAAGCACTGTAAGGCATACAAAAGCAATCGGAAGATCTCACTTGGAAGCAAAAAATGAAATGTTAAGAAAACAACTGCAAGAAAGGGAAACCTAATTAGCATTCATGGCCAGCTTGTCTATGGAGGCACTACAATGCAGAAAACCAGCCAAATCATATGGAGTATACCTCAAGGACTAGTGGCTACAGTTCCAGATCAGGACTCTGGCACAAAGAGGCACCATACCTTTTCAGGATTATAGACAGTTCATGGACCTATGTGACCACAGTTCAGCAGAAGACAAGGAAAAGTTGGCAGAGTTTTATTTGCATAACATGTCCCTCACTGATATGAAGCTATGGGACCCCAATTATAGGTTATGGGACTTGTAGTTGATGGCCATGGAATCATGGATGTGTCATGAGGAGAAAAGGGAAACAAAAATCAAGAAGTTGATGGCAAAAGAACAAAATGAGCCACTAATTATTAGAGCTGAGCCATCAGACCTTATGGCTCTCATTAGCACACATCAGCTACTTGCAAATGATCCTCAAAGTGCCCCTAAGTACATCACTGATCAGGCCCAAGTTATTGCACATTTTGAGGACATGGAAAGGTTTCTTGGAGATGACTACATTCATGCCTGTATGAGAAGGTGGAATACACTACCACAGCCTAACGATCAAGTAGTATCACTCCCCAAACAGGATGAAAGAAGCATTGAGGAGAGTGCCACTGTATAAGCAATCTATGTAGAGTTTGAAGGTCAATTGGATTGGCCTCAAATTGAGCCCCCCACTACTACTAGGACTTCTAGAGGGCACAAAGGAGGAAGAAGAAAGAGAGCAGTGGGAGGAGGTGGATAGAAAGGCTGGATTCCATGATAAGAAAGAGGATCTCACATCAAAAGCATGGGATGTTAGGGAGACCATCAGGGCCATCAAAGATGAGGAGATGGACTAGTTGCTCAGAATATGAGCAACACATTTAGTAGGGGGGTGATGATGAGCCCCATAAATGGGTAATTATATGGGCTCATTTTGCCTCCTAACTTAGCTTAATCCACCATTCTCATTAGTTTATTGCATGTTTTTTTTATATTTATGCTAAAAGAGTGAGTTGGATTAGTCATTATGCCATGAAGTCTAATGTGTGATTTACACAGATTTTTGGTAAATTTTGAGACAAAGTCAAAGGTTTAACGAGCATTTGGTAGCCAATATTCGAGGAAGACAAGGGAGAGGATTTATAGGAGGGTGTCCCCCTCATTGATGACCCCCTACTTCGAATCCTCCTTCAGAAAGATCGGAGCATAAGCAGCCACATCAATGCATCAACGAGGCAATCGAGCAAGTGAAGGTTAACTATTGTCTATCTCAAGTCCTGGGAGCCAAGCCTCCCTAATTTTAAGGGAGTTGTTGGAAGCTCCAGTTGTATAAGTAGAGAGGCCTAGGGCCTCATTAGGTTGTTGGATACTAGCCAAATTTTCACAATTTTTTTTGCAGCTTTTGCTCAGCTCATTTCGAGCATACTTTTGTGGATAGTTTTATGTAATGTGATTATTATTTTGATAATGAAGATGAAATCTTTTCTGAGCTAGCATTGAGTTCCTCCAAAGTGCTGAAGTTCTTGCATTAGTGCCGAACACCTCTTGTTTTTTATTTATATTTCTTGTTGCAGTTCATCAATTAGTTGTTGTTAGATAGATTTATTCCTTAGTAGAATAGGTTGCTTTTTGGTGATTTACATAGTTGTTTCCACTTCAGTTTTCTGAAGTAGGTTAAATACGTGGTAAGAGAAAGATACAAAATGGCCATCAATAGAGCCTTGACCTCCTTTCCTCCCTCTGGGACCATGAGCTGAGGTCAAGACCCTCTTGCTACCACCAAAATCATAGTTTTGCCTTCTCCATGCATTTTCTAGTGTTATAGTTTGATTTAGAGGTTAATGCTTTGCTTCATATCCATTTTTCCATACTCATTTCTGTTTCTGCAATAAATCTCCATTCATGCTTTCCTTTCCATGTAGCATTGTTCAACATTGTATTTTCCTAGATTAGAATTTAGGTTAATATGAGGTACAGTTCTGTTTTTTGCTGCAGTTAGTTTCTTTTCTTACTCAGTTTCATTGTTTGATTTGCAGCTCTTTTGCAACACATCTCTGCTCATAATAAGTCAATAAATTAGCCATCACCATCTCCTATTCTACATGCTCCACGGGTCATTCACAACACCTCATAAATCTGCCCTAATTTGCTGCTTTTTTCTCACAAACTTTCCTCTTGTCCCTTGAACAAATCCACCCACCATTCTCTTTCCTAATCCTTCTTGATGAACCTTGGACACCTTAACACATCCTTCTAGTCTTCAGCTACCCTTTCCCACCATTTTTCCATCTTCAAAACCTCTAAAACAGCTCTCGACATCCTCCTGTAGATCCCCTGCAGCCTCTTGTAGAAATTCCTGTAGGTAACTTTTTGAAGTCTGATTGCAGAGAAAGTCTCCAGAAGGTTACCAGAGGCATCCTAGGACCCATTCACACCTTCCTACACCTCTACAAACTCCAAATCCACCATCCATAGCCACCTAATCACTGCCACATCCGCAAACAAATAAATTACATGCATAATTTCACATAAAATCCATAAATACCCAAAAAGATGTTTTTTTCTCATTTCCTCCTAGAAATAGCTTGAATAAATGTTGTTTACTTCCTAAGTAGGTAATGGCATGCAGTTTATGGTTTTTCATCTGTCTTTCTGCAAAAGTAGGGTTAGTTGGTTAATTAGGGTTTGCAAGCATTACTTTACATTTCAGTCTTCTTTTCCTTTCTGCAAGTACGGTAGCCTCTATAGAGTGAGCTTTCCTCTCTTTCATCACACATAAAGCTTCTTCTGGAAATCATAGAAGTTGGCTTGAGCTCCTAGTGATCTTGTGCCAGCTGACCAAGTGATAGCCTGCAGTAAGGACTAGTAGTTGTGCATACAACACCGTCGCTTCCAAGTTTGTTACGAACTACTGGGTTGATAAAAGTAAAGTAGGAAGCCCCAGGAGTTGTAGCATTGTTGCTACAACATTGGTGCTCACCAATGGCATAGCTCATCTTGAGCTCATTGAATGACTTTTATAGAAGTTGGTAGAGGAAATTGATTTATCTCAATTAATCCTAATTAATTAACTAATTTTTTTTAAGTTAGACTAAGGAAAATAATTAAACTAGCTAATTAAATCTAATTAAGACAATTTTCCTTAGAATCCTTTGTTGGGTATTGGAGATAATTAATCCATTTGTGTTTCTAGCTTCATAGAAATCATATGATACTATAACACCTATCCGAGCTACACAAACTAACATACCCCCTTTCAAAGAAGAATATAAAAAATATACATCATGAGATCCAACACGCATAGTTTCTTGAAAAAGGAAGACATCAGACCTAGATGCCTATGATCCCTTTAGAGAAAAACCACAAGTAAAACCCCAAAGGTAAAATTAAAGGGTGAAAAGGAAAAGGGGAGCTCATTGAGATCATGGAAATTCCCCTTCCAAAGAATGTTATGCATCTTGCAACATAGTTACATTTACACCCATCTCTGATTTGCCCCTTAAAATGATTCTCATGAGTTTATGTTAAGGGTTTTCACAAATAATATTCAATATAATTATTCTAAATGTTCATCTAATTTCATAGGGACTAGTGTCTATCACCAAAGGGGATTACAATACAAAATTTTTCATTTTGGTTTTTTGCTCCCTATTTTTTTCTATGCAATTATTAGGTCACAATCAAGGTTTTTATTGATTTGAAATAGTCGGGCTATGGCAAAATTCATGTCAATCGGTAGCATGCCAAGAAACTCATGTAAATGGGACTCACATGGACTTGGTATTATCAATTACAGATAAAGGTAAGTACAATTATATATGAATTTTCTATGCATCCTTTATTATTGATTTTATTTTAATAAGTAACAAATGTCAATATCACACATGCCTTTCTTGGTATTTTTTCGCAGAATTGTGTATTTTTTTGCAAAGTCCTATAATTCTTTATAGAGTTGAAGATGCAGTTGCTTGTTATCTCAATTAAAACCACATTTTTGTGCAAATGCTTGCAGAGTTGAAGAAATTCAAGTAAATGGAACTCATAGGGATCCATTGTTATCCATCATAAAGAAAGGTAAGTAAAGTTACATCTAAATTTTGTATGCATATTTCTTGATTTTGTGTTAAGAATAACAAAATTCAATTTCACACATACCTATCTATAATTTTTAGTAGTGCTCTATAAATTTCTTGGACGTTCACTCTGTTTAGCCTTATATCAATTTGGCCCTCTCCCTTATCGTAGTTCATTAGGAAGCCAAGACACAAAGCTACCAGAAACAATGATACATAGTTATAGGTTACACATGAACTCATTATTGAGTGGGTGCCTTTCTACTAACTAAAAGTATATTTCTAACAATTATTCAACTACATTTTTTGTTTTGTTCTTGGGGGTTACCATCCTCCTTTATAATATTAGGGCATAATGGACTGAGCAACTGGTGTGGACATAGATAAATCTAATGCAAAGGGAACAAGTGGTGAAGTAGTGGAGCATAATCTGGCACCAAAGAAAGGTGTGGTAGCTAGAGTATTAAGAATTGTCATGCTAATAGGGAATTGACAACATGACATCATTGTGGAAGTTTTGTAAGATGTATGATATGTAGCATTTATTATTATAAGACTAATTTTAGAAGTAATTCTAGCATTACTTCATTTGTAAAAGATGTTTTGATATATATTATTTTTAAGTTCAAAAATATTGTGAACATGCATTGATTTAATAATGAATCTTATGATAAGGCTCTAAATTTTTGTGTCCAACCAAAAATTATGAAAATAAAAATTAAATAGTTTTAAATGTGAGATTTAGAGAAAACATTGGTTTTACCCATTCTACTAGACAATATGAAATTATATAACACAATATAGAGATCACTATAGCCTAAGTAGAGACTAATAATATAAAACATAACCTTATCTAGTTTTATTTTTATTTGTCTTATAAATTTTATCGTGATCTAAAGAAATATTCCAAAACAAGATAATTATTATTACTTATATATTTACTATAAATAAGTTATTTTTATTTACATCACTTTCCTATTTAATATGGATCTAAACATGAGTCAAGGATGGATCCATATTTTTTCATTACAATTTTTTTTTAATGAAAAAACATTATTTAAATGTTTTGTATAGTTATTTAATTTTTTTATTTATTTATTATTTAACAAAAAAAATTCGACCACATCAAAAAAAAATTCAATTTTGATGATAAACAAACAATATTACACATCATACTAAAATGCAAAATATACCTCTCGAATCAATTATATAAAATAATTTTAATTAATTAAAAAAACACCTTAACCATCCATCTATTTTAAAAATACAAAAACATCTCCAAAATATAATACTTTTTTAACCGTGACAACATGACCATTCAAAGAGATTGATTTGATTTACTTTATTGTTTCAACCAAGGTCCAAATTTGTTATAGTGGTACTCATCCTCATTTTGTTAAACTTAATTTAATATTACTATTAAATTAATGGATGATGAGGGTGATATCACTATTCACTTTGATTAACATGCGATTACCGACATTTAATTAAGAAAAATCAATCCCTTTGTTTTGATATTTAATATTTTAAAATTAAACAACTTAAAATAAAATTATTTAATATGTTTTTAATTTTATGGATTCACACATCATTAATATTATTAACATAACGATATATTTACAAATAAAATATAATATAAATATAGTATTTAATCAGGATATGCATTTTAAGTAAAATATAATGTTTAAGTAGGATATACATTTTAAATAAAACGTAACAGGTAGGTAGGTAGGTAGGAAGCATGTTTGAAGAAAATATGTTTATCATTTTTTATATGGATATAAATGAAATATTTAAAATATTTTTAAAATGTTTATATTTATATTAACTATATATATATAGTTTTTAATCATAATGCTTCTAAATTTCAATGATAATAAAGATATGCAAATACAATAACGCAAAAAATTATGCAAAAATTTAAATGGTAAATTTTTATTAATAATATTTGTTGTGGTACAATGAGTTGGGGTAAGTGTATTTGGGCTTACACAAGGCAAACTACAAGCACTAGGTGATGACTATAAGAAATCCCAACAACTACAATAACCAACTACTCCAGAAAATTGCATTGTTGTTCCAAAACTGCATTGTTGCCTGACTTCGCCCCCTGATTTTATGTTATGCTCTTAACCTGCAAGAAATTCCAAAATACCAAATATGTGAAGAAATACAACCTAGAACACAGAATAAAATGAAAGAAACAACAAGTATTTGATTATTCAAAGAGAAAATCAATGTTCACTTGCCTATTCGAGGGGGAAACCTCCAGCAGAGCAGAGCTCGATTATAAAATAAGATTCGATGATCTTTTCCTTCTAACTACTACTATTTATAGCTAAATGACTCTCAACAACCTAATGACTAGTGGTCACTTTCATAGCATGGGTTAACGACTTTATTTATTAATTATGACCCATTTGCAACCAATTGTGGTCCCTTTCTTAAATGCAGGTCAACCACTTACAATTATTAATACGGGCTTTATTGACTCTTTAACTAAATATGACTATGACTCGACCCTATTGGGTTCATTACATAAATAAAGGGTTTAGGGTTGGACCCTAACATGCCCTCCACCATCAAAAGCAACCTTGTCCTCAAGGTTGAAGCTGCAAGAACTGCTTCAGAATAGTGGTTGCTTCCCAGGTCGCATCGTTTGGAGAGGTGTCTTTCCACTTGACGAGGACTTCCTTGATCGTGCGACTGCGTAGATGTCTTTCACGAGTGTCGAGGATCTGTTTAGGTTGGAGCCAGAGTGAACCTTCCTCATCCAGTTTAGGTAAAATGGTTTGAATTCTGCAATTGTTCCCCACCAATTTCTTGAGTCATGATACATGGAGGACTAGATGGATTTTTTAAGTCGACGGCAAGGCTAGCTTCTAGGCTATTGCTCCAATGCACTGAAGCATTTGATAAGGTCTGTAGAATTTTGGAACTAATTTATGGAAGCCCTTTTCCTTGAGTGCTGTTTACTTATATGGTTGCAGCCGCAGGAATACCTGATCCCCTTCTTGAAATGTGTGCTCTAAACGATGTTGGTCTACCTGTTGCTTCATTCGATTTTGAGCTTGATGGAGATTATCTTTGAGACAAGCTAGCATGGCGGCATGGTTTTGTAGGAGTTTATCAACTACTTGCACCTTAGAGCATCAAGGGATATAAGAAATAGGTGAAGGTAGGAGTTGGCCATACACTACTTCATATGAAGTCATCTTGGTGGCTTCATGATAGTTAGTATTATACCACCATTCAGTAAAAGGGATCCATTGTACCCATTGATGCTACTTTTCTAAAGTGAAGCACCTTAGGTATTC
>APFE030877218.1:18067-33109 GCA_000404065.3 Pinus taeda | reverse complement strand
TTGCAAGAATTTATCCATGTAGGTGGGTGGTGCATCCGAACATGTGCTTGGATGGCTTCTTTCAGACCACTGATGAAACACTCCAAGTAGAATTCATCTCCTAGACCTTCCGTTCTGAAGCCCAATGTCTCAAAGTTTGCAATGTAGTATTTTATTGTGCTTGTCTATTGGAGATTAGTGAGATGACCCAAAAAATTAGATTCTCTGTCAAAGCGGTCATAAAGGGCTTTTGAGAAAACGTGCCATGTTATGTTTTCGAGATAACATTTCCTATGCCATTGCCACCATTGCCATCTTTCTTGGTCCAAGGAAAGGACTCCCACACGTAGTTTAGTTTGATCATTGTGGATATCATTCAGGGTGAAATATTGTTCCATTTGTGCTACCCATACTGCTGGATTAGAGCCATCAAATTTATACATGTCCAGCTTTGGTGGTCGAGGGTGGGAATGTTGGTGATTTCCATGGAAGTGAATATGATGGCTAGATTCTCCTTCGAGGTGTTCATTAATACTATGCACCTCCTGATGATACCCTGTCATGCTCTTGACGAATTGTTCAAGCATTTTTTAAATTCCATCCAGTTGTTCCTTGAATGAATCCAGCCTTGTTTCAAGGAACTCGATCTTCTCATTGGCCATGACTTGAGCTATCATTTCTACCATGCATAGATACTAGTCACTTGAAGTCACTCCAAAAAATAATTGGGACTGCCTGAAAATTGAGGTTGACCAGTGAATGGTACCACTGTGATCAGCTCATCGTCCTAAATATTATGGGATAATTCCCATGTAAGCATCCCAGGTAGGACTCTTGTAAGCATCCGAACAGAGTTTTACTCCTCGTAGATCAATACTACAGTGGCCAAATTCCAGAAAACTTGATCCTGCCCAATGTCCTGCAAAAATCAGGCCTAGACTATAACAACAACAAGCCTCACTATGTAGAGACTCATATCTTCCTGCAAAACCCCAACTTCTAAATGTGAGTTGTACTGTGGCGACAGAACCCCAACTGGTGGATAATTGGTGCGGCAGTGACAGAAACCCAAGTGCTAGATCTAAATTGTATAGCAGTGGTAGAACCCCAACTGATGGATCTGATTGGTTCTGTGTCGACAAAACCCCAACTACTAGATCTAAATTATACTGTGGTAGTAGAACCCCAACTGGTGGATTTGATTTGGTAGATAAGATAATGGGCGATATTCAGACAGGCGGGCGAACTATGGTCACAAAGGAGTGTCAGGTGTGACAAATCGCAATATACATAAGAATCCAACAATAGTACTCAGCTTAACCTTTCTGGGCAATAACTTAGGAGGATCAACCATACCCTTATTCGTACTACTTGACTACCCTATCATATGCACGAGTAATCTCCTCAAGTGTTATTCTTAGTGTAATATAGCAGCATGACAAGTAACAGGTTATCTAAGGCAAGGTTTCAAGTGAGCACTGGGGGCTTCCGATATACCCATAGGGTACATGGAAGTGCGGTCCATGCGCGGTTCTATCTAATGTGCTACTGCTCAAAGGGGTACCCACATGGGTTGCAAGGGAGTCCAACAAGTGTGACCACCTCTTGTATTTCTTGCGTGCATTCCTCACCAAATCCACAGGTTTATGCACTCAACAACATCTCTCGTGGTTTAAAGACGTCAGAACATGTATCTAGCATAAAAACAAATTTTGTAAAAATGGAGGTACCATCGGCCCTAGAAAGTGCTTGGATACCACTTGTTATGCTCTTAACATGCCAGAAATTCCAGAATACCAAATATGCGAAGAAGTACAACCCAGAACACAAAATAAAATGAGAGAAACAACTAGTATTTTATTATTCAGAGATAAAAGCAATGTTCACTTTCCTCTTCGAGGGGGCAACCTGCAGCAGAGCAGAGATTGATTACAAAATAAGACTCGATGATATTTTCCTTCTAACTACAACTATTTATGGCTAAATGACCTTCAACAACCTAAGGAATAGTGGCCCCTTTCATAACATGGGTTAACCACTTTATTTATTAATTATGTCTCGTTTGCAACTAACTGTGTTCCCTTTCTTAAATGCGGGTCAACCACTTACAATTATTAATACGGGCTTTATTGACTCTCTTGGGATGGGGTCTACTACGGTTAATTTTGGGGCAAAAGCCCATGTTTTGGGGCAGAAAGCCCAAGCTTTTGTTATGTAAAGAATGTAAAGTTTCCACAAAATGTGATTGCGGAGCACGTAGATGGTAAAGTGTCATAAAGGGTTTTACCCTTCTGTTATGTATGTTGTGTCGGCTTGTACATACCTACCCATGGTCTGCGAACCATGTGATTGTATAGAAGGGAGAGTCCCTTAGAGTATAAGGCATAGAAGATAGATAGTAACAAAGAATGAAGATGTAATGGGCCATTAGGAGTAAGACTAAAGAAGTCTTAGAGTAGAAGAGAGGCTCTCCAGCTGTGTGCGCAGAGGCCTAGAGTAGAGTTTGAAGATGAGTGCACAGACCCCTACAGATGAGTTCACAGGGAAGCCTTGAGTCTATAAGAAGAACATAAGCATCAATAAAGAGACCATTCTAGAAATATCAGTGTTTTTTCTATCTATTTCTGCTATGAATGAATGCACTTTTACACTATGGGGAATGATGGGTTTATGAATTGACACTGTATTGATGCACAATTTCACATGGTTTTCATTGTCATATGAACACAAGTAATAATAACTATGTATGCAAAGAATATCTTATTGCATGTTAATATTATCAAACACTTAAGATGATCTAGGCAAATACAGACTTAAGGGTAGTTACAAAGGCACGTAAAGGGTTGATTCACCTATTTAGGGTTAGCGAAAGACAGTTGTACACCTTCACCAAGGTATAGAATCTAATTACAAGAAGTTATATTGATAAGCCCTTGAGGCTTATCGATGTACACGAAGGTGGGATTAGGGAATAAAATGACATCATTCCCATCCCTGTGAATGAAAACTTGGTTCTAGCACCCTCCATACTACTTCAGGTGAGACTTCAGTCCACGCTCCGCGGGTTGATGCTGAAAGTGCCAATAGTGTAGGGATTTGTTTGGAAAACTTAACTCTAAACCTAGGTCAAGACCCACTAAGCCAACAAATGGTTCCATTTCCAGAATAGAGATCTGCATAAAGAGATGTGTGATGTCACATTATTGGAATCCAACAAAGAAGGAAATTGAGGAGTGGTTGGTTAGAAAGATCCATGAATTCGTGACACAAGAAAATAGAAATATGTTATTGACGAAAGAATAGTGGTTGGACAGGTATATGTACACAAAGATATATGAGATTTTCTTTTATTCCTTCCTGATCAACCTATACAAGTGGATTGTTAAACTCACAGATGGTCAGGGAAGATGGAGGCTTAACGGTCCAATAGTGTGGACACTAGAGTTAGTGCAGAGATTTGAAGCCTCTAAAGATAAGATCAGGCATGTTGTCGATAATTAGCTTGATCATGTCATCAGAGGGTTTGTGATAGAGTTCGCAGTCAATACGTCGATCAACTACGGTGAAGCAGAGCGGCGCTTCTTCGAGGGACCAAAAGGTAAGTATTTAAGATTTTTGAATACTTAGATTAAAATGCTCTTGTGTGAAAAGCGGGTTATGAAATTACCTTGATGTTTGGAGCTATGCAAAGTGGAAAGTTATTTAGGGATAGAAGGAGAACATGTCCTAAATATATCCCATTGATTGAGCCTCCTCTTAGTGACAACGAAGGAGGAGCACAAGATTCTCCATAGAGTGTTGTCTAGTTAATAAGGAAAGGGTTCCTATGAATACCCCATCTGCCCATACCACCTCCATCTTCACCTCCACAGCATACCCCTTCGCCCACACCACCATCACCTCCGTCGGTGTTCAATATAGCGAATGCAGTGAAGTTGCATGTTTTCAAATGCTTGTAAAATGAGGACTCGGACTAGTTTTGGTTCATTGCAAAGACTATATGGACAATATAGAATATTATAGATGATCAGATGAAGAAACGAACGTTGGTTACTACTTTACAGGATCGCGTGCAAACGTGATACATTAAGTACTACACTGATAACCTGACAACTACGTTGGAATAGATTTAAACTGCGTTGAATAAGGAATTTAGTAGGCCCAAGTCTGAAGCACAATCAATCGTTGAATTCAAGGAAATCAGGATGAAGTTGGGCAAGACATCCTGGGAGCTAGATCAGAGACTAAAATGAAAGATCGGTGAAGCTAACATGAATCTTACGGATGGGAAACACCGTGAATGGTTTTTAGCTTCACTCTTACCTAATTTTAGGGTTGCTTTATCACAACAAAATATTGGGACCTAGGTGGAAGCCCTTGAGATTGCGATGAGATTGAATGAGACAATGATTCAAGATGCTGATTTGGGAGTTTAGCAGATTCACATGGAGTTGTAAAATCTTTGCCTAGAGTTCCAAAGTCTAAAGAAGGGTAGAGTGGCTTGGCTAGAGGTGTGTGAAGAAGTTTGGTGTTTGAAATGTAAGAGTCAGGGGCATGATAAGGATCATTGCCCTATCTTTGTGAATTATGTTGCAGGAGGAGGGAAAATGCCGGATGGAAGCTCAAGCTGGACCAAGTAGAGGGCCCGCGTTGTGGTGTGCTATATGTTAGGTAGATGGAAAAAATGTGACAAATAATTGTCACTTGCTGCAGAAATTTGTACAGACACCACAACATCTCTTCTACAACTTCTGTAAATCGGTCGGTCACGATGAGTGAAACTGCTGTAGCTATGAGCTAATGATGGAAAGAGCGCCCGTATATCAGATGCAAATAGAGACTTCGCCTCTGGATCAAGGTGTTAGGGGAGTGCAAGGAGGATATCAGGGGTGCGGATGAGGCCGAGGTGGAGGAGGACTTGCGAGAGGTCGGGGACAAGTTATTTGCTACAATTGTGGAGGGTCAGGACACTATGCATGAGAGTGTACGAACCTGACACACCTGTCGTGTCGATACTGTACTCAATTTGACCACATGACAGAAGAATGCCCTATATTAATAGCTAATATGTGGGAAAAGGGGATGCAACCACAACAGCCTACCCAGAATCTACAGATGATGAGGGCTAAACCCCGCAAAGAGGATCCTAATGTGAATATCATGCTACGAAGTGGAATGACAACTGGTGAAGATAAGGGAAAGAAACCTGAAGAAAGTGAATGGTTTTGCAAAGCTCTAGAGAAGGAGGTTGGATTTGATATAGAGTACATGAAAGAAACCTTCATGGAAGCGAAGAAAAGCTTCGCTGAGTCCTCCACCTCAGGAATTCAGGATAAGCAATCTGAAGAAATTGACCCATCTGTGCTTACTACCTTTTGGAGACTTATATGAAGTTTATACGTGATAGCAAAGTTGCGAAAGGATTACAGGAGTTGATAAATAAATGCGTTAGTAAAGAAAATTCCCCTGAGGGACCTTGCATGATCAAGAAAATTGGTAAGCATCAAGTAAGAACAGGGCGTGAGATGAGGCTCACCACGCAAATAGGAGAGTCTGAAATGGTCCAAGTTATTCTAGACCTTGGGTTAGATGTGAATTTTTTGCCTAAACAAATGTGGGAGAGAATGGGGAGATCTGCGCTGCAATGGTCTCCGATTCAATTGAGGATGTTGAATCAACAAAAGATTATCCCCATGGGAAGATTGGAGGGAGTGATAGTAGATGTTGAAGGCACGAGTGCGTTTGCAGATTTCGAAGTGATAGAGATTGTCGACGATAAGAATCCCTACCCTACACTCCTTGGGATCAATTGGGCTATTGAGATGAATGGGGTGATCAACTTGAAGAAGCAGACAATGTCATTTGAGAGGAAATCACTCTATGTAGTAGTACCTTTGGACCCTACAGAAGGACCACGTTATATTGAATCACTCTGTGATTATGAAAGTGATGATGATTTCGACGAGACCAATATTGGGTGAATCCGACAGCAAATGGATGCATTGCATGGGACCACAAAAGTTCTTGCACATAAGATTTAGGTGAGGAATTGGAACATTGGTAGAATAGGTTACATGAAGTATCTACGCTATGATGTAACATGATGACTAAATCGTTGCACTGTGTATCATCGGAGGTAAGGAGTTTCCCTTATTATGATGGTCTAACTGATGTAGATAAATTTTTGGATGCATTTGAAAGGGAAGTACCTAAGAAGCATTGCTTCAAAGAACTGGATTTGGCATTGTGCACTACGCTTGCAAGATGGTGCGGTACGCATAAAGACAATTTTAATGGATGGCACAAATACAAAAGGATGATGAGGGTTCGGTTTGGTCACCCAAAAGTGTGATTGATAGAGAAATATAATGGGAGGAGTGAGCCATGTGATCACTTAGCAACATGGACTGATGCTTATGGAGCAAATCTGCAACCGTAATGGGTGGATTTGTTCTGTCATACTTTAGATGTAATATCAATAAATTAATACCTGGAAATAGAGCTCTGCTACAGTGTGGAAGAATGGGATATTTTGAGATAGGGATTCCTAATGACATTTAGCTTTGAGTATGGATTCAAGTGCATCGACGAAGAATTGTAGGAGGTCAAGGTAGCAATATTCAGAATACCACTAGATCGCTTGGATTTGATTCAACCGGATTGGACCACCTAGCTACGCCAAGTGTTGGAGTGCTATAATGTGACTGTTGAAGAAGAAGAGGAGGATCCAAGGAACATTAATATCCCAGAGTCAGAAGGTCACCACGAAGTTGAGGGACTGCGATCGAGAATCCTGATATCATCGCACCGCTGAAAACTAGAAAAGTAAACATTTGAATAGAAGTGGAGCCGAAGTTTACAAAGATAAAGGAAGATAGTGTAGGACCAGCAACAGAGAAATTGGTGGAGTAGATCAAGTTGTTGTGTAAGTTGTGTCAGCTTGCATAGACCTACCCATGATCCGTGAACCAGGAGATTGTAGAAGAGACAGAGTCTTAGAGAGTCTAAGGCATAGAAGACAAATAGTAACAAAGAATTAAGATGTAATGCATCATTATAAGTAAGAGCGAAGAAGTCTTAGAGTATAAGAGAGGCTCTTCAACTTTGTGCATAGAGGAATAGAGTACAGTCCAAAGCTGAGTACATGGACCCTTGCAGCTGAGTGTGAAGGGAATCCTTGACTCTATAAGAAGAACAGAAGAATTAATAAAGACATTATTCTAGAAATATATGTGTTTTGTCTACCTATTTCTACTATGAATGAATGTGCTTTTACGCTATGATGAATGATGGGTTTATGAATTAACATTGTCTTGATGCATGATTTTACATGGTTTTCATTGTCATATGAACACAAGTAATAATAACTATTTATGAGAAGAATATCTTATTGCACGTTAATATTATCAAACACTTAAGTTGATCTAGGGAAATACAGACTTAAGGGTAGTTACAGAGGCGCATAAAGGGTTGAGTCACTTGTTTAGGGTCCGCAAAAGACAGTCTTAGATCTTCATGGAGGTATAAAATCTAATTAAAATAAGTTATATCGATAAGCCCTTGGGGCTTATCGATCTATGTGAAGGCAGGATTAGGGCATAAAATGACATCACATCCATCTATGGGTGTGGAAACTTGGTTCCAACAGCCCCCCATACTACTTTGGGTGAGACTTCAGTCTGTGCTCAGTGGGTTGATGCCGAAAGGGCCAGTAGTGTGGGGATTTGTTTGGCAAACTTAACTCTAAACCTGGGTTAAGACCCACTAAGCCAACAAACTCTTTAACTAACTATGAATATGAATTAACCCTATTGGGCTTATTACATAAATAAAGTGGTTAGGGTTGGACCCTAATATTTTCCCACCCTAGAGTGCCCATAAAATTTTAGTAATTTTGGATTGTGATCGTTGCACAAAACTTGTAAAATTCCAGAAAGGGTTTCCCTTGGTTCCAACCTTAAAAATTTGACCCTTTATAGCTTGGCCCTCCTACAAATATGAATTGTGTTGCTGTGACTAATCTTGTCAATCTCTGTACTCCCAACTCCAGCAATCCTCCTAAATTTTCCCTCTAAATGATCTCCCACCTCCCCATCTCCAAAATCCTTGGGATAATGTTGGCCCAAAAAATCTCACTCCAACCACTATGCAGTCCCTGCGCTACTTTTACTCTCTATGCCCTGTGTTATTGTTACTCTCACTGCTCGAGAACTCAACCCCCTTGCTACTATTTTCCTGTTGTTGTAACTCGACCCTTCAGTTGCTCCTTTCCCCATGACTCTAACTCGGCCCTCTTGCTGCTCCTTTCCCTACCACTGTAACTTGACCTCTTTATTGTTACTTCTTCTACTACTGTAACTCGACTAGCTGCTTCTAGTATGACTTGGAATGAAGTACAACTCCCTCCTAGGGATGGCACTCGAAGTCCACCGAAGCAACGGTTGGGATCTCTACTCGGAGACACTCGTGTGCTAAACAACACAATGTTGGCTCAGCTAAACAACTAAGGAAAATTTGATTTTAAAGTAGACAAAAGACCCTTATTTATCCCTCATTCCTTCCTCTTATAATTGTTGGCCATGCATCCCTTGTGGTTCCCTCCACCAATTCGCTTTTCCTCAAGGAATTCATGGTCGTTCTTCCCCAAGTGCATACTTCATGTGGACTGCATATTCCACTACCAATTTAATTTTATTTTTCTCTAATATTGGTGGCCTCCATTTCTCCCAAAAATTAAGTGGGGACTCCCTCAACCCACTTTCCTAAGTTTTCATGCCAAAACATTCCCAATGCCCAAATTGTAAAAATGAGAATTCTTCTTAACAAAATTAATTTATTTGGGGACATTATAGTCCTCCCCACCAAAACTTGCTTGTCCTTAAGAAATGCCTGAACAAGCACCCTCTTGATCAGCTAACCCAGACAGTCACTACACATAATTCCGGGGTCCCAAATCTACCATCGAGTCACCCTGAATTCGTGCACCATGCTGTCATAAATGAATCCCTTGATATCAGGGTCCCATGCTAATCTAAAAAATGTGCCACCATGTCGATGCTATGTTACTCTGATTACAAATGACTACCTATCATGCCCATGTAGTATCCACCTCTCCCGGAACCCGATGGTGAAATACAGATAAAGGCCAAATACATCCTACATAGGTATCTCCATGATTCCAACCCTACCCATCTAATGCTAACCCTGCACCTATCCAACAATAGAGAAAGACTGCCTTGCCATACGATGAATGCCTCCCAGAACCCCCATGTGTTGGCCCAAGGGTGAACTAGATCACTCTCTGGCATGACTCAACTCATCACAAGATAGAGTGATCTATCAACCAACTGAACCCATGGATCCCACAGCCAGACTTGTTGCAAAATAGTTCTAACAACTATTGGAATCATTCTGTGCCTCATCTCTAGTCTATGCATGCCATCAATATATAGGCTACAAATATCATGAACTAATCTTATGTGTGCTAAATGGGCTTGTGCCTCCCACTGTGTATTATTAATGATCGATGGAAACCACTGCGCCAAATAGCTACCTCCTAAATACATCTAATAGATAGATGTTTGTTGCTCCTAACTGTCTCAGCGTATGTGGATATTTTTTGTTGCATCCAATCATCACCACCAAGTATGCCATCCACACCCTCAGTAAAGTGCGAATAGAGTGTCTGAAGCCTTGATACCCACTAGAAAACTACCTCAGCTATACACGGTATCCCCTGCTCATGCATGGTCCTGACATGTCCTGAGAAAAGAATAACACATGTCTCCCTCGTGACTAGCTCCACAGACGTAGGCTCGATGATGAACGATACACCAACCCTTCAGATGATCACCTCATCCCCCAACATGTTGCTGCCAAATGATGCACCAACCTAGTTCCACTACTGAGAAGTCTCTTCCCTAGTGCACTAAGTGTCTTCAAAATATCTTAAGTGAGCTCCTCGCCCCCCACTGCCCATGCCTAGAGTGCGAAAACTCAATAAGAAAATCAACTGCACCCATGAGTGATGTAGAAGAGGGTCAAGAATGTGAGTCCCCACAGATACTATCAAGTATCACTCATCTATGCCCCAATCGATCCTAGGCGAACTACACCCAAAGGTATGCCCAGTGTATCCTTTCATGGGTCTCCCTCGAGGAAACACTCCTAGTCCTCATTGTGCAACATTATACACCCCTCCATACCATCGATCATTCTAGTACTCTTGGACACGCCACTATACACCACAGCCTACCCCTGTACACTATTGGATACCTTAAGTTATGACTATGCCATCCTGTACCATCCTGTGTCTTGCTTGTTTCACTTCACCTGTCACTCCTTACATGTACTCAATGCGATATGAGGTAGTCCTCCTACCCCACATTTTAAACTACCAAGTTGTGGTATACCCATGTGCATCTCCATGCTCCTTCGAAGGCCACTTCTCCTCGCCGCATAGCTCTAGATACCACTGGGTGTTATGGTCTAGAATCGTGTTTTTATGCATCAGGTCACACCTCCTCCTCCATCTTGGTAGATCTGAGTGCCTAAATCTATTCCTTCTAGAGGGGATAACTCTGTTGTGCTGATCCTCAGTGACCCCCGAGTTTAAACCTAAAATGGAGAACATCATATCCATACAATGTCTGGTCCAGTGGCCTACCCATGCCACCTCCTCAACCCATCCCCTGCTAGAGAGCATTATTCATCCTACAACCTCATGCACAACCAATATGCCAAATCCACCCATGGAGTCTTCTCATAAACCATCTAGCCACTAGTGTTGACTAAAACTCGATAAAAGAACGCATGCACTCAAGCACTCAGTTGACTACAATTCCATAGTAATATGAAATGATCATATGTTAAAACTGAAGTATAATTGATTATGCCAATAGTGAAATGAGTGTTAACTTAAAGTGTTGAAACCATGAGAACTGTTTGAGAAGAAAGACTTTATGACAAATGAGAAAACATAAATAATATGAAAAAAAGTAGTGAAAACAAAAAATACACAGTGATGCCAGACAACAAGGTTGATTACGGAGTTCGTCCCTAATGGACTACATCTCCGGGTCTGCTTTCAAGATGGGCAACTGCTTTATTAGATTGAAACTGAAGAGGCCAATTACACAGAAATTTGACCAAACTGAATGTGCACACAGGAACTTCTGGTCACTATCATAAGAAAGCTCTCTGAACCAACTTTCCAATGCCTGTCACAGTTCCCAATTCTAAATCCAGATGCTCCTGTTACACTGAAAACAAAATAGCCTCTAACCTTCAGAATCTGCACACAAAACTTCAAAATCACTCTATCTCCCTTCAATGAGCAAACAACCTTTTTAAAACCCTACAAATACGTTCTAACTTCTTATGCCCAATATTGGCATGAATGGGTAGCAAAAATGGTTTAAGGGGCTCAGACTTATCTTGGTTGAACACCTAAGGGTTAGGTTCCATGGTAGTTGGATTACCATACACCAAAACTTTAATTAAAAAAAAACCAATTAAACCATATGATAAACATTATCCGCAGGAGGTTTCACTAACAGTGTAGGATTGGCTGACGAACAACATGTGAACAGGTGTTCTAACCATGAGCTGCCACCTTCGTGTTCAACCTCTGGCAGTTCCAGCTAACAGTTGGTAACGGTGCATTTGACTGGGCATAACCTCTGACCGTTGTAGCTTACCTGGCGGTCTTACCCCTGACGGTTCTGGCTAAATTTTACTGTGTTCATATGTTTGTTGTTTTTATGTCATAGTTATGTAATATCCACCCATATATAACTCGAGTGCGAGTTGAATGCTCGTCTATTCACATAGCCACGGTCCCACTGCGGTCTCCAAGCTTGGTTGTTTAGGGACTAATATTTGAAACACGACGGCTTATTCTAACTCCACTCACATGACAACTGCCCCCGCAATATTCTCCCACTTAGTTTCACTGTGGTTAAGACTGTGGGTGGTATTTTATAACGTTTTGCAATGATTTGAATGTAATACAATAGCTCGAGGGTTGAAAACATAGGGTTAGGTGTTTTGATACATCAATTTTGATAGGTTAGGTTCTAGGACTTAGGGTAATGGGTTTTAGACTTAGGTTTTAACATTTCAATGCATAGTTAGGGTTTAGGATAATGTATGGTGTATTTTACATTAGTTTTGTATTAGGTTTATTTTAAAAATAACCCATTTACAACTAAATGTCACAAAGGGACATTAGCAACAAACATCACATGACGACAAGCCCGTTGACAACCAAATCCTACAAAGTGGATGACAACCACATGTCGACAACCATCTGCTGGCATAACTGACGACAACCATATATTGGTGACCAAATCCTAGTGGAACTAATGACAACCACATTTCAACAACTAGGTTCCAAACCATATCACCATGAAACCCATTACTGGAAAACCTGAACCATAAACATCACTATCGAAGCTGATGACACTAGAAAGTGAGTGCTGACAAAGACACTGAACCTATGTAACTAATCTAACGAGATCTTCCTGGATCAATCCTCTCGACTTGAAAGCTTTTGGACCACAAAAGTTTGACTAGACAGATAGGAAATGAGGATAGAGCTCCCTTACTTTCCACCTTACCCTGATGATGTACCAATACATTCGATCAATCACCTCCAAGGATGACCCTGATGATGTTGACCATGGCATATTTTGAATCGGAGACCTATTCCATCCATGTGTAGTATGAACAACTTGCAAATATGGTTAAACAACCTAGTATGAACATGGAAATTGACTTCTTTCCACGAAATACCATGAGTTAGTGATTCATAAGCATCTTTGAAAATAGTCTCTACAGGATATTGTTCAATACTATTGACATGTATTAAAAATCTATATTGCGGAATGACATAGACAAACAAATATATTCTTGACATCAAACTAGCTATTTGACTTTATATACTTTCCTGCTTCTTGATTACTAAGTGAACTTGTTGCAATAAATCCATCAAAATGTAAGGTGAAAGCTAATGCAACTTAGTTTGATTTTCAAATTATTGAATTAGCTATTGATTTGTTTGAATCATTGTTTCATTATTCATTAAATGATGTTTCCATTGATTATCACTTTTCCCTGATGCATAAGTTTCCCTTAGATGTATTGGATTCTTTGACACTACTTTAGAAAAGGCTTTGATATGAAAACAAAAGGGCTTCCTCTCCACTTGAAAAGAGGCTTCCAAATTGTTTGAAACATGAAATGGTGACAGAATACAAGACAAATGTAACACTGTGTTTCCCCAATATTGACCTGCATCCCTATAACTAATAATTTCCAAACATGGACTAAATTGATTCTTTCTGAAATTAGGAAGAGGAGCTTTAGTAATTCATGTTGTATTCCTTGCTCATGAGTAAGATGTTTGGTTTCTCTAAATAGAACTGGAAAAGTTTCTACCTTTTTTTATCAAACTATGTTTAAGCTGAGACTCATAACTTGAAAGAACATCTTGTCAATTCTTATGTTGTTCCTTTACACACATGATTACAAATCTCTTATTTAAACTTATTAATCACTTCATCTGATTAGCAACAACTAAATTCAAGTGACTTTTGTTTTGATGTGCCCTGACAATAAATTCAACCCCATCTTTCTTAACATGATATTTATGCTCTCTTCTATAAAATACTGCATCATGATCATAAAGATAAGGACTTCCTAAGACAACTGCACATATGTCTACTAGAACTACATCTAATTCCACTTCATCAATGTAATTAGTTGTAATGGAAAATCTTAATCGACACTGTTTTGTGACTTTTATCTGAGTTGATTTATTTATCCATCCTAATGGGTAAGGTCTTAGATGATTCTGTATCTCCAAACCCAAATTCTTAATTAAATATTCAGATATTAAATTTGCCTGTGATCCATTGTCAAAAATTGTATCTATCTTTGTGTGCTTAGAAGTTATCCTTATGTAAAATAATTCAACTCTTTTATCCTCATTTGAAGGATTTATGTTCGATGAAGATGCAATAGTATTCGAACTTGAACCAGTGTCAGAAGTTTTACCTATCGAAACTATGGCAGTTATCCTTCTTTCATCACCTGAATCTAAACCTAGATCTTGCTGGACTGTTGCAATTGCCTTATTTTCATCCCTGTCCTTAAAAAAAAATTTGGACTTAAGTTCTAGAGGAAGTTTCCAACACTTAGATTCATCATAACCAATTCTCTAGTAGTGAGAACAAGTAGGTCTTTCCTTCTGAGTTATGGCTGACTTCTTTCTCTTCGAATTGTTCTTCCCTTCACTTTCATTGGAATATTTGATTTCCAACTCTTTGGCAAATTGTGGTGAAAACTTGAATGCTCTACCACCTGATTCAATATGTATGGCTTCAACACACACTTCATCAAATCATCAATATTAAACATCAACAATGTATGCTGCAAATATGACTGTAAATTGCCATGTATTTTGATAAAGTTTCACATGTATACAATGAAATACCAAGCACCAATGCTTTCTTTCTGAACTCCTGAGTAAACTCCTGAACACTCAGCCCTTTAACTTACCTCAAGTGCTGCCAATCAATAACAACTTGCTACATGTATCCTAAAGGATAAAATTGTTTCCTAAGAGCTTTTAAACACTTAGACCATGAAGAGATGACTTTACCTTTCCACTTTACATCTATATGAGTTTTAATTTCCCACTAGATTAAAGTTGTTCCCCCCATTCTAAGTGTATCTAACTAAATTTTTGTTTTATCATCAGAAATGTTCTGAATACGACAATACACTTCTAACTGCTAAATCCAGTGATCTAGATTTTTAGGATTCATTTTGCCATCATAAATAGGTAACTCAAATTTTACATCAAGTTTCAAAATAGATTTTTTCTTAGGTTTCTTTTCTATTTTAGATTCTACACTGGAAGAATATGAAGAAGAAGCTGATGATGGAGATGATGGAGGTGAAGGAGGTTTATCAGCCTTGCCTTTACCTTTTTCCTTCTTCGATGTCTTTGAAGAAGAAGCTGCATCTCTTGCCTTTCAACGATCGGATCGGATCTTC
>APFE030877210.1:0-13202 GCA_000404065.3 Pinus taeda | reverse complement strand
ACCATTCATTCTTAACATAAACACCATGTCTAGATGTAGTAGGGATCTTGTTCAAAAGTTTATTAAATCTTGAATTAAAATATTTAACTTTCTCATTAGGTGAGGTTTAAAAATTTGATAATTCATTAATTAATGTTCACATTGTTGTTCTATCATCCCCTAATTTCTTCAGGAATTGTCTTCGAATGTATCCCAATTAGTAGTTGATCCTAATGGTAATTAAAAATACCAAGGCCTTGATGATCCTTTAAATGTATAAGGAAATAATCTACACACTACATCCTCTTCAGAAACTCCATTAAGATTTATTGCCAACATAAAATTATGTAGATATTCTTTTGCAAGAAGTCCATCATCTAGATTATATTTAGGAAACCATTTTCTTGATCTTTAGGAAAAGGGTGCAGAGGAGGAGTCATCACAATTGCTTCTGGATTGTTCCATGGTATATCTTCCATTCTAGGGTTAACAATATGACTGGTGGTTGATGACGAAGATCTAGAATTAGATGTACTTGATGAAGGGGTTGTTGAAGTATTAACAATTGTAGAAATTTCCCCAACAACACTACCAACAATAACAATGTTGGTTGCTTGGAAAGAAGAAATAGGAGTGGATGAAGATGTCAAAGGGTGATAAGAAGATGGTAAAGAAGGATGTGAAGAATTAGGATGAATAGTAGGAGTATGAGGTGCCTTTCTCACTGGATGATGACTCATATCCGAGATATGTTTCTTTTTCTTGTGAGTGGGTAAAGGGAATTTGAAAGGTTTGCATCCATGTTTCTCACTTTGTGAGATAGTAAGGACTCTAGTAGACTTTATTGAAGAAGTAGTACTACCTTCAGAAGGTTCTAGGCGAGTAAGGTGTTCTTCATAAATGGAAATTCCTTCCAATTTCGAAATGAGGGTTTGAAGTTCAGGGGCTTCAATAGGTTGATTTGAAAGTGGTGTGTGAATAGAGGTTTCACTGGCAGATCTAGGATATGTAGATATGGAATGTGATCTAGAAGTTGGAGTTTATTTTGAGGGGGATCAACTCTTAGAATGGCCTCTCGATTTAGAGTGATACATTCTTTCCATTCATAGTCTATTGGCCCTCCTTCTAGCACAAAAAAATATTGATAATGTAAGTTGACCTCATCAGCATTGGGTAAAACCACCCGGTTAGGGTCCCAATTAGACCCTTTTATGTTTGGAATAGTGGCTCCAACTAGAATTATGGGACTGTTTTCCCTTAAATAAATCTTATATGGAATGGGATAATAGATGGTGAATAAATGAATATATTCTAACAACTATTTATCAAACTATTGCAAAATATTATAATACTCGGGTAAGATGAAGACATATGTGCTAAAAAGATATCATAAGTAACATAACAATGTAGATCATTATGAAATCATGATAATAATTCAATTAGAGTAAATTAATTCAATTAAATAGTTAATTTAATTAAACATCACATATGATAAAGTATCTCATCGCTCACAATATAACATTAAATTCCAATCCAACATATCAATAGTGATCATGAAAGATTGATTAGCAGACATATATGTGAACAATAACATAAAACGATTCCTTTCAAAGCAAAAACACAGAAAAATAGGATAATAGTACCCGATAAACTGTAGATTTTCTCATCTCGGATATACAAGTGGTTTATCTTATTAGGAAAAACTTAAAATACAATAGTGCAATTTCAATTCATTTCTTTTTTAGAATTCATAACCCCTTCTCCATCTCGGAGAAGTAGATTTATAGTCTTAATACAAGAAGGAATAAAAACAACCTTTTCCATAAATCTCTCAACAGAATAAGGACGATTCAAGAAATAGTTACAACAATCTCTAAGCTTAGGATGAAGACTGTCCAATAGTGAGGTCTCTTAATCTGTAAATATCCAACAAACTGGTGAGTTCTGAGGGATGTCTGGGCTTGATCCTTATCTGAAAGGTAAAAATAACAGACTTCAACGATGGCAACATATTATTAGAAGTATTAGTAACACATTGGAGAAGCAACCATTAACTATGTGGTTTAACTAGAAACTGCCAATGATGCTTGAGGTCAAGTTTAGATAACTGCTCGGTCCTCTTTTCTATTGTTGTAATCTGTTCCAACAAAACCTTCAGCAATGACTTTCCATCTGGTGATGAATATTCATAGCAGTTAGAGATGAGATTTGATTATAATAATGTATCATTGACCATTTCAATAATGGAGTTGGAAAGATTTCGGACTTCATTCAAAGCAACCTCAGACTACTTCATCCTAATTTCCCATTCTCGGAACACTATTATCTTTTGTGCTTCATCAATGTTATGTAGATTTGCAGTTGTACCTTCTTCACTTTCCTGCCAAGTTAGAAAATCAGAAAGTTGCTCATCCACTTCTTCAAAGTAGTTCACCATATCAAATACTTGATCAACAAGAAAACTGGTAATTTTACATTGATATTGAAGTAGCGTGAGCTTGTTGCAGAAGATTTTATGTTGATGCTTGATCAGAACATTTCATTATTTAGCATCTTTCTTGAATTCTATAAATGTAGGATTGACATACAATTGTTCTATTCTCTTCTGCATTTCCTTGATTTGATTATCTTTCATCTCTACTTCCTTGTCATATTGTACCTTCAGGGAATCAAATTTATGTTGTAGCTCTAACACTTGATTCAGCCATTGTTCATTAATTTTTTGTTTCTCAATATAAAGAGCCTACTCCAACGAGATGGTTCTCTCCTCTTTCTCCTTAAAAAAGTTCTTGAAATTCTACAACTTTATCTATATTTGTTGAAGCATAGGCACCTGTAAATTAAGTTAGCTTTCCTAATTCTTGTGTCGGTGTTGCAGATGAACCTTTCCATATAAATTCAAAATAAGAAAGATTATTGGGTACTAATATTTGAGATTTCTCTAATTTTGTTTTCTTCCTTCCCCATTTTACCACAACTTTTTGCTAAGGACTATAGAAAATGTCTAAATGAGTAATTTCCTCAATATTCAAAGTTACTTCTGTAGTGGGAAAAACATGAATTATCTTGATGTCCTTTTAAACAAAAGACTTATCAAAAGTGTCCCCTAACTTTGTATTCTTCTCAGAATTCTTTGGATAATTCAGAACTTCATCTTGCTGTGAATTTGTTGTAATTTGAGAAACTATATTTTGTTCATCTGTTTTTGAATTAAGAGTTTGACTAAACTATTTCCATGCCTCATTTAACTTAGGATTTGAAATAAAATCCTTTGACTATGATGTGGAGGAAGCTATAATAACCTCTGGCTAATCCTGAGGAGAAACCACTAGTTGTGAAGAACTAACAGGTTAGACATTAGAAATTGATGAATTCTCAGAGGCTAACTATCGTAGAATAAGAGGAAGACTAGCTATCCTGGAATCTCTGTACTGTACAAACTGAGTTTTCTCCTTTGGGGTCAATTTTTCTTCAACTCGCCTTAGCACCAATTTATAAGTGGAAGATTTCTCAAATAGGTCATCTAATTTTTCTACTTCATGAATAAACTATCGGATTCCCCGTGAAGCAGTAAAATTATTCACCACCGAACTAGGATCATATTTCCTATTAGGAACAATGGGTAGCTTGAGGGCTTGAATGGAAAATATCTCCTTTTCAACATGGTGATAATTAGCCAACGTAAATATGCCAAAATCAACAGGGAAAATAGGTCATTCCCTTTTATTGGATTCCTTAAATACCTTAATGATTCCATAACCCACAATTTGATATGCAACTTCTCTGGTTACTAGGTTGACCAGAATGAATAGGGGTAAAATATGAGGATGATCAAGGCTACCATAGACTCTAATATAGGTAAAAAAATTCCTCTCCAAACCAATTTCCATCCTTTCGAACATTTTCCATGGCTTCTTGACACATCTAAGGTGGCTTAGACTAAAAGATGACTTCATAAATCAAAAGTATCACTCTATGACAAATATGGTAAAAATGCTCATAGTATTTGGACTGCTAGAAGATAGCATGATAAATATGAATGGGCTTTGGACCTTGAATGGTCCATTTCCATCCCATGGCAGGAAAATGCATCGTAAAACACAGGGCATCAATAATATAGGCAGACATGTAAACAGGGGGAAGCTTATTTTCAGAAATGTTTCTGGCACGCCTGATGTCTGAGGGATGCAAGGCTAAATTATCTTAGAGAATAGTGGCCCTTTGAAATATAAAAACTTCAATTGCACTATCCATTAAAGGTACCTAGGTGTCTGGGAACTTTGACACATTAGGGTGTCCATGCAACCGACACATCATAGCTGCAACTTGGGAAAATGGACTGACGTGGGAATCGATTGAGTACTTATCGAATTCCTCTCCTTTATGTTTGTTTGGGTCTTTTCTCCATTACCTAGTTTTCTCTAACGGGTGTCCATGCTCCTTTACAAAAGCCTCGATGAAATCCTTATTATACATACATTGAGGATTTTGTAAATGGTACATGCTTTGCAAATCCTTGTTGGAAAAAGAACTAATTAGTTGTCCCATTAATGTTTGGATGTGTCTCTCGGAGATTTCTAGATTTTCGACCACCTAATGAATAAGGCATTGGTATAGATCTTGCTACAATCCTTTGAAGAAAGAAATTGGCCACATCTTTTGGAGTATTTTCCGAGACAAGTGTCTTGTCATCGGATGTAATTGTTATTTTAGTGACCTTTGGTCCTTCCTCTTCTAAATACTGATAAACCACTTCCTAGGAGGAAATCCCAACATCTCTGGTGCATATAGTTTCTGAAAATAAACCTGCCCCTGGATTCTTTTCATCTACCTCTTCCAAAATGGGTCAACAGGTTGTTGTTGTGGGTATTTTTTCTTAGACTTCCCTCCCTTCTTCATCTCTTCAAAATACCGAGAATTAGAGTTCACCTATAATGGAAAAGCCCACAAGTTTAACATATACACTATTTTGCAGCAAATTACTAGAGTAAAAATGGATTTTTTTACATAAAAATATTATTTTAGAAACGAATTGAGGGAACCAATGTTAATTAAATGTGAATCAGTTATTATTTCGACATTAGTTAATATCACATTTAAAAAATTTAAGTGAAATGATGGGAAGCCACATGAATATTTCCACATCAGATCTCAAGGTGGAAATATCATAGGGTTATTGAAAATAAAGTTACGATATCGTATTGTTCTGATATGGAAAGGTATGAAATAGAACATGCCAAAAGTAAGAGCTTCAATGAACAAGGCCTTTTTCTATGAAACATTCTCGACAAAAACTTTTTTGTAAGTTCAATTAAATTTTACTCACGATATCTGAAGTCCCGATATATACTAACCTAATATAAAAGTTACAAATATAGAGGAAAAGCACCAGGAAGAAGGACCTCATGGAAAACGCATTTCGTAATGTTTTATAAATAAAACTTATGATATAAAAATATTTGATATTGTAAAGGTTTTTTTAGAGTCATATTGGCAGAATCGTTTCTTGTAAATCTTATGGAAATCATTTACGATAATGTAGAGTCCTGATACATAACTTTAAGTATAAAGGAAAACACTTTAGGGAGTGGGACTACCAAGGAGTTAACATCTCGTAACATTTTTAAAATGGAAACTTACGATGAAAAAAGTTTCGATAAGCAAAGGCTTAATCTGTCACATCAGGAATCTCAATTTCAGGGTATGAGTATTAAAAGAAAATCGAGAATTTATATTTCGGAGGTATAAATCTCGTAACATTTTATAAAAAAAAAATTCAATAATGGAACATTGATGGCATTTGTTCCAATAAGGAAATAATTTAAGTTTCCTTTTGAAGCGCATTTAAAGGCCGACTTTGAAACTAATTTCTCGTTTTCCCTATTATTTAATAAACATAAAATACTTCTACAAAACCTATGAAGAATCAAAGGGTCCCCATTATTTATTAAGTACTAAGAAAAATGGGTGGTTTGTTATTTTCTACAATAGAACAGTGGGCAGATGTTTGAAGAGTACTTACAAGATGCAAGAGCTAGGTAAGTATAGGTACACTGAGCATCCACGGTTCAAAAATATTGGTTTTCAAGGCCTAAATGTAATGATTTCAGAAATTCTCTCATCCGTATACAAGATCTGTAGTGTCCATATATTCCCTTGGAATCAACACATGTAATACATGCGCCATGATCCAGATATTCCCTTGGAATTAAAACATGTAATACATGCACCATGCTTCGTGCTCAGTGTTAAAAAATGATTAATCAACAATTTTACATAACTTAATTTAATTAAACATTAAATAAATTTTTGGGCCCATCTCTTGAGTAGTTGTCCAACCTACCATAAGATCTACATGCATGTTCGACAAGGTGAATGCTTCCCCTTGCATGGTTAACATTATAATAAAAAAAATATTGCAACAACTTAATTAAAAATTATCTTGTTATAAATTATTATTCAACCAAAGAAAACCCCTTTCACTACATGGAATTAGAACTTAGACATGGGGCTAACCAAGAGCACGGGGATTTTGGGACATCTGAGAGCTCATGTGGATCATAACATTCTTTAAGGTAATGTTGAATCTTAAACTAATTCTTTCTAGATATGTTGCTCATTCCACTGGTGGGTTGGCTCACGATTCAAATTAAGACTAATTATGTTTCAGTCAAGCAAGAAGTGTAAGAGGAATAACCCAAATGTCATATATGAGGAGGTTGGAATGTTTGTTGATGAAGTATGGGCGAAATTTGGATTGATGAGGTCTAGGAAACTAATTTAATCCATCTGGTTGAAGACCCTCTTTCATCAAGTAAGAGGCTTTCCTGGACCTAAGAAACCTCACTAAGTAAGTCTCTAAGGCTCTAACCTACTTTGAAGTCATACATCTATGGCCAAAAATACTAGTTTATGTTTCATTTTGTTTGGTAAATTTTCTCGTGGGAGGTTACTTGGTTTAAGAATAAAGTTTGAAGTTGACTGTTGAACTTATGTAAGGATTACATCACACAAACTTATTGGTTATGAAAATGCACAATAATAGAGATAGGCATAGCCACAACAACAATTGGAGTGATGGTCCTCACACAAGTAAGTTTGGAAAGAATTGAACAAACAAGACTAGCTAAAAAGGAAAGGCACAGAGTTGGGAAAGTCTTGTATGATTATCAATTTCAATCTCTTGAAACAAAAAGTTCTCAAGCATGCCTTGTGCATATGATTTTCTTTCAGTACATGGAAAAGAGCATATGGATAAAGTAATAACTAGATCGCATATAAGAATAGAAGAAGGTCAATAAGAATAAGGACGTCAAAAAAAGAAGCTAAAATGGATGCTACAAGTGCAAATACTCAGTTACTTTACATGGTTGAGAAGATTGTTGTATCTCTGATTGACAGATTTTTACTTGGTTCATTGGATTAGTATCCAGCTATAGTTGGGCATAGCCACCATACACAACAGAACCTTGATGGCACAAAAGTTCCAGCAGAAGCGACCTTGATCCTGTGTAGAAAACATAAGGGCACATCAGATCAGACTGAGCACATCACAAACGTTCTTGAAAACAATGTAGAGTTATGTAGCCAAGAGTGAGTGAGAACACATGTATGCTAAAATTCTAATTATGTTAGTTCCACTATGGTTAGAGTTCCTATTTTCAAGTTTTTTTTGCATCCGTTTAATATCATTAGTGTAGGGTGCAGATCTCTATGACAACTAGGGTGCTTACAAGATTGATTGGCAAGTTTGAAGCTTGAGATATAGAACTATAATTTTTCTTATTTTGGTAAATAGAAGATAGATGTGGTAATGAGTATTCTACATTTTATATTTTATGTTCATAATTTCTAGCAATATGTGGTTGTAGATTAACATAGCCAAAGATTGTTGTTTTGATTGAGGCTTTCAATTTTAAGCAACCTAGTTTTACAATAACTTATCTAAGTGCAGAATCTGCTTACCATGGTCTAAAATTTTAATATAACCTACTACATATCTCACAAGAGTCAAGAGATTCAGGAGTTTCTTCTAGCAAGTGTAGGTCTGAGTCCGATGCAAGAGGTTTAAGCTACCACAAGAAAGACATAGTCAGGGAGGGTATCTAAAAACATAATGTCGTGGTGTTATTTATGCCATGGGAGTTAGATTATCATGACCATCACAACAAGAAAGCATGCATATTGAGCCACTTCTCCATTGGTGTTGCTAAGGTCAATTTCCAGAGTATCAAAGAAAACGTCTTGAGAAATTCACTAATTTGGCTAGCAAGTTATATCAAGCGCTTTGTTACCTGAAGCTCGTGTTAAGGAAGGCAGGGTGGATTTGGGTAAATGGAGTAAACAGGCACTGGATAGGGAGATTAAGCTAGAGGTTAAACATCTTTCTGCATTTTCTTTCTCAACGGATGACTTGCTATCACCATATCTATTAAAGGAAGCCAACCTCCGAGAAACCACCTTGTGTTTTAATATTTTCCTTGACTTATCCAGAGAGATCTAAAGTGGCCAAATTTCCACTCCATTAATAGCCATGTTGTCTACATGTGGATGGCCGCTCCATCAATAGCCAATGAGGGGAAAACTAAATTGATAGGGGAGTGGAAGCAAACAAACACTACTACACCAAGGGCACTTTTAAGACATTTTTTAAAGACAAAAGAAACCTTTTGCCTTAAAAAGTCATTTTTTATTTTAGTTATTTTACATTAAAATTTAATATGAATTGTATTGTCTTAAATATAAAATTTAATATGAATTGTATTGTCTTAAATATAAAATTTAAGACGAAAACAGTTTGAGACAAATATATTTTAAGATAAAACTTTATATTTAAGACAAAAACAGTTTAAGGCAAAAATAGTTTAAGACAAAACTTTAAATTTAAGACAAAAACAGTTTGAGACAAATATATTTTATGGTAGAACTTAATATTTGAGACAAAAATAGTTTAAGACAATTCTTTATATTTTAGACAAAAGCAATTTGAGACAAAAATATTTTAAGACAAAATTTTATATTTAAGACAAAAATAGTTTAAGACAAAAATATTTTAATACAAAACTTTATATTTAAGACAATGGCCACTTAAGATGAAACTCATTTAAGACAACTAACAATTAAGCAAAAAACATATCAATTTAAGACAATATTATCTAACAACTACAAAATTAACTGTGATAGTGTGCCCTAAGTTTGCCAACTTGCATGCTACTGTTGTCTCAAACCTATACCGAGGTTTCTATTTCACTTATTATTCATGTTATCTTATATAAAGACAACAATTTGTGTTGATCTTCGTTTTGCAGGGGTAGACGACTTTAAAGAATGCGGCAAATTTTCCTAGCAAGATTTCTTAGACATCAATTCATCTTATGTCCATTTGATCTATGTTGATACGATTAGAGACAACTTTTCTTTTGTTGCATTCGAAACTACTACACAGAGTGGGCTCTTAAGAATTTTTTTAAAACAAAAGAAATATTTTGTCTTAAAATTTTCAATACAAGGCGCTAGTAAAAAAGGTAAAGGTAAAGGATTAGGAGTTTGTCTTTACATTGTTGATGGGTTCTCAAGAAGCGGAGCAATGGAGGCTGAGAATAATTGATAGGATTTAGGGTGATGGAGGCTGAAAATAGAGGTGTGTTCCGTGAGAGGAGAAATGGAGGCACTTTCATTGAACGTGGTTGTGAAGTAACATAGTTGGAGTAGTTTCCAGGGTCTCCATCGATTGTGTTTTAATATGTGCTTTTTTACTGTTCCAATTATTTTGAATGTTATTTCTTTTTCTTTATTTCTTTTTTTTTTCAGAAAAAAAAAGAAGAAGAAAGAAAACACGCTATCGTTGTATTAATATAAGGATAATACATAATTCATATTTCGTTCATTATATTATCCTTTCATACTTCTCCTATCATTCTTATGCCCATACATTTCTATTTTCATGTTCTACAAAAAGTGTCTTTATTAACATCAAACTTTAGCTTATAACCATTACATTTTCATAAATGAACACTTTCATTATCTAAAGATACAAAACTGCGATCAAAATTAGGTCTATGTTAAAATGTTTCCTAATAGTAGTTGATGTTGCCTGCATTTACTATGATACCTTGCTTGAAGTCTTGGAATTTTTTTTTACCCGTTTCCTTCAAAATACCTCTTTTAGATAGGAGGTCCACTGTCCAATTATGTTCTCTATATATATGTTGGAAATGTATATGATTAAAAGTACTTACCAAGTTATGAATCCTCATCATCCCATTTGCAAGTATGGGGGGATTGAAATTAGTATGCTTTGCAGTGTCATGATCCGGATTATCCACAGTTTTTTGTTTATTTTGTCCTTCGAGAAGACAGATCTCCTTCCATGTTTACCCTCCGTACAGGGAAGTTATGTTAGATTTTAGGCTTCTCTGGTAGTTCTTTGCAGTGTCATGATCCGGATTATCCACAGTTTTTTGTTTATTTTGTCTTTCGAGAAGACAGATCTCCTTCCATGTTTGCCCTCTGTACAGGGAAGTTATGTTAGATTTTAGGCTTCTGTGGTAGTTCTTTGCAGTGTCATGATCTGGATTATCCACAGTTTTTTGTTTATTTTGTCTTTCGAGAAGACAGATCTCCTTCCATGTTTCCCCTCCATACAGGGAAGTTATGTTAGATTTTAGGATTCTGTGGTAGTTCTTTGCAGTGTCATGATCCGGATTATCCACAGTTTTTTGTTTATTTTGTCTTTCGAGAAGACAAATCTCATTCCATGTTTCCCCTCCGTATAGGGAAGTTATGTTAGATTTTAGGCTTCTGTGGTAGTTCTTTGCAGTGTCATGATCCGGATTATCCACAATTTTTTGTTTATTTTGTCTTTCGAGAAGACATATCTCCTTCCATGTTTCCCCTCCGTACAGGGAAGTTATGTTAGATTTTAGGCTTCTGTGGTAGTTCTTTGCAGTGTCATGATCCAGATTATCCACAGTTTTCTGTTTATTTTGTCTTTCGAGAAGACAGATCTCCTTCCATGTTTCCCCTCCGTACAGGGAAGTTATGTTAGATTTTAGGCTTCTATGGTAGTTCTTTGCAGTGTCATGATCTGGATTATCCACAGTTTTTTGTTTATTTTGTCTTTCGAGAACACAGATCTCCTTCCATGTTTCCCCTCCATACAGGGAAGTTATGTTATATTTTAGGCTTCTGTGGTAGTTCTTTGCAGTGTCATGATCCGGATTATCCACAGTTTTTTGTTTATTTTGTCTTTCGAGAAGACAGATCTCCTTCCATGTTTCCCCTCCGTACAGGGAAGTTATGTTAGATTTTAGGCTTCTGTGGTAGTTCTTTGCAGTGTCATGATCCGGATTAGTATGCTTGTTTACCCAATCAATGCTTCATTTGCATCTCCATATACTTGAATTTTGTCCAACCTTAGCCATTTTGTTGTGATAAGGACTCCCCATAATGTTGTAATCTCTAATTTATTGTTTGATCCCATTATGCCTTCCCACCAGAAGTGGAACAAATTACTAGGCTTAGTAACTATGACTGCACCACATTTGCATTTTCTTCTATTGTTGGATCTGTAAAAAAACCCGACTGGATATTCTTTCCAAATATCAATGAATTTGCATTTCTTGTTTCTGTTAGACTTGATCACCGGTCTGATCTCATTGAAAAAAGCAACTGTCTTGATAATGGCTTCTCTAACAATCACAATTTTCTGATAAAAAATGTTAGCATTCCTATTTCACCATTTAATACATATGATATATAATGGGAGGGACCTGCACTTCCTATGTGAAGTGAACCATGATGAAAGACATATGAACAAGGGTTGATTAGTGCCAATGAAAGGATTATTTTCCTCCATAACCCCATCCCAAATCAACCTTGTATATGAGCATTTGATCAACGAATGATTTGTATCTCCCCCTCCCCCCCCTCCTCCTCATGCATACAAGGCGAGGACTAATGAACCCACGCTTTTATAAGTTGTTCCATGCTAATATACGATCATGTGCTTCCAGCCAGCAAAAAAAAATTAAATTTATTCAGGAGATTCCATCTCCATATATCTTGTAGATGCTTATTATAGTCATTGATCCTCTCGAGCCTTGGCAACTTCAAGTAGATGTCTTGAACCATCATATTGTTCTTTTTCATTTTACCCCCCATATCATATAGTCCTGCTTATCACCAAGAGCGATGCCAGAAGATCAAAGTTGCGTTACATATGACCCCCATTCCTCATGATATGTCTCTGGAATGCCAAGATCTTTGGCCCTTCTCCAATTTTGTTGATCAATGTTTCGAGTCCCCAACATATATATCTATTGCAAGCGGATAATGTCCTTTCTGTGAAGGATTTGCAACAACTAAAAGGATAATAAACAATTTCCAACCTTTCCCATGATGTAATCTAATCCATTTTTTTATTATCTTGGATGCATCTCCAACCTTCAATGGACAAACCCCAACATCGAGTGTATAGTGTGTTGAAAAGTGTAACTAGGTTCAGTCTTCATAATGACATGTATAAATATGATTCTATGTAATTGATGTAAAGAAGAAAATAAATTTAACTTTATAATGCTTGAATCATGGGTTTCATGATCAAGGAATCTTATTTTAGTTAAGGTTCCCTTTGTGATCCTTTAGGTTTGTTATCAAGTCATAATAGTCTATTGAGTCAATGTTATGTATCGAAGACCCTCCTTGGGCATGTTACAAATATATGTGAGTCATTGAAAGAGTCAAAGAGACAATCCGAGATCAAGCTTAGGCATCTCCTTCAAGTCGGCCTTAAATGAAATTATGAAGCTTCACCAAAGGACATGTCAGCTCACACACAACTCAAGCTGGCTAATTTACATGGGTAAACCACTATAAATAGGGTAGCTCGACTTCATTTCAAGGACATAATTTCAGTCAAGGAGAAACCTGCAATAAGGAGTGTGAGAATCACTAGGAAAGGAGCCTCATAACCAACGAAGAGAAGGAAGGGAAGAGTGATGTCCTTAACTTAGGTTTTGGGTTTGTTTTGGGCTAAATCACTCCATAGGTACGAAGTATAGATGATATCTATTACATAAGAAGTCAAAATATTGTAGTCCCTTTTGAAGGTCAAGTCAAGGAGAAAACTAAGGAGTATCTCAAGTCGAGTTATCAAGGAGGTAGCCTCCGTATAAAGAGGAGGAAATCAAGGTACAAGAGAAGGTCATCTACATGTACTAGGG
>APFE030877207.1:0-17598 GCA_000404065.3 Pinus taeda | reverse complement strand
CGAACGTTATTTTTACTTTTACCACACGTTTTATTTAATGCATTTAATGAAATGTCATAGTCTTAGGTAAAATGTTTAAACTTTTCATACGACATATATTTTTTTTAACCCATATGTAATATGTGTGTGTTGACTTTTATTTATTATTGCACACGGGTGGAGAAGCAATTTTGGGTACGCGGCAGCGAATAGAGAACCAGGGGAAGAAGAAAAAATTCTCCCGAATGAAATTTGGATTTCTTCTTACAGGTGCATATAGTTGTTTTTTGAAAACCATGGGAAGGCAATATTTTATTTTGAATATGAAATGTGAAATCCCGAGCATTTCTAATGTAATGAAAAATTTCACACAGAGGTGAATGTGAATTTTTTTTTATTTTACAGCAGTAAACTTTGTAAGAATTTTTATTCTACAGCAGTAAATGTAAAAGGTCTTTTACAGCAGTAAATGTGAATGTAGATTTTACACAGCAGTGTAAAAATCATTTGTAACAGAGGCAGAGTAATTTTGTTTTTGGTGAAAGTTTTTGGTGAATCCCTCTCAGTAAGAGGAAGAAATATGTATCAGAGTTTTTATTAATGAATATAAAGGTTTTATTGGTGTGAAAAACCTCTGTCCTCAGAAATTTTATTTAGCTTCCCTGTGCAAAAGATCATGAGGAGAAAAACAGAGCATTGCTCTGTATTCAGTTTGTTTGTTTTTGGGATTTTACCAGAAAAATCCCCAACATCTGTCTCCTTTTACAAATAATTTTACACTTCTATGTAAAATCTACATTCACATTTACTACTGTAAAAATGGCTTTTACTTTTACTGCTGTAGAATAAAAATTCTTACATAAGTTTACTATTGTAAAAGAAATTCTTTTACATTCACTTGTATGTGAAATTCTTCATTACATTCGAAATGCTAAGGATTTTACATTTCATATTCAAAATAAAAAATGCCTTCTCATTCGTTTCAACAAAGCAATACAAACACCTGTAAGAAGAAATTCAATATTGCATTCACTGTCGGGAGTCTTTTACACTGCTGTGTTTCCCCTAGCCCACTCCTTCACATCCCATGTGGAATACAAAACTATATTTAACACATATACCACAAAAACTATATGGCAAAAACATTAAACAAAAACGTTGACTTGCCCATACCATTATTTAATTCACGCCCATACATGCCGTAAAAAAAACATAAAATTTACCTACGCATATGACAATTCATTAATAAAAGGTATGGTCAATGAAACTTAATTTTACTCCACCCCAAGTTTTTAATGTTGGTCGTATGCAGGCCTGTATGCAGCTTGGGACAATCTACGGCGGAGATTGATGGAGCAGATCAGACGGCGGAGGAGAATATCGGGTGAGCCTTTTTAACCGAGCTTTACCACCCGAGAAACTGTCAGAGGGTGACGTATGGGGAGAGCCACGCGTCAACTCTAAAATTTCTCGGGTCGCCTATGTACGAAAACCACTCCTCGCAAAAGCGGTCCCGAGAAGGTTCAAGGTGGTTTGTGGTTTTCGGGAGTTGTTTTGGTCATATTAAATGCTGGCCAGTTCAACTGACGCGTAGTTGAAATTACAATTTCAACACTCCCCTTTAATTTCAACTGCTGGGCATTCGGTCATACCCAGAGACTTTCTCAACTCCTTGACATGCTGCTGTTACAAAAGAATCTTCCTCTTAACAGAGGGATTCACCACTGTCTATGCTGAAAAACATCTTCCTCTTCACAGAGGGATTCACCGGACACTGTGCTGAAAGGCACCTTCCTCTTTAACAGAGGGATTCACCAAAAGACTGTGCTGAAAAGCACCTTCCTCTTTAACAGAAGGATCCACCAAAACTTCACTTCCTCTCACAGAGGGATTACAACCAGATACTGTTTTAGATGTAGTTCCAAAACAGCAAAAATATTACTCATCTTCTTTTACAAATAATTTTACACTGTTGTGTAAAATCCTCATTCACTGTTGTGTGGAAAAATTTTACATTCACTGTTGTCAAATAAAATTTTTCTTACACAATCTGATTGCATTTGCATTTCAATGCATTTCAATCTCCCAATAAAAACAAAATTTACATAACTCCTTTTTTTCACTGTTGTGTGAAAAAAAATAAAATTTACTTTTACTGCTGTAAAAGTCTTTTGGTTTCATTTAAATTTACTTTTACTGCTGTAAAAGTCTTCTGGTTTCATTTACTCTGCTCAGGCTGTTGCATTCTTCACTTGCTTCACATTACTGGCATATATTCACCAACAAAAATTATGAGATTTGCACTGCTGCGCATTCCTTTCCTTTCCCACCAGCAAACAACCAAACATCATCACGCTGCTATGCATTCCAATTCACACTGCTGTAAAAACTTATACTCCATTTGCAAGCTGCTCCGAATTCTTTTTCTTCTCAACACGCTGCTGTGTTAAAAACTTTTGCATTTACTGCTGTAAGCTGAGAAACTCTTACTTTGGTTTACTGCTGTAAAATAAAATTTCTTTCACATTCACTCATGTGTGAAATTTCTCATTACATTTAAAATTATGAGTTTTCACATTACAAAAAAAACTTTTTTCATTCCCATTCGTTTCAACAAACTATAAGCACATGTAAAAAGGAATTCAAAACTTTCGTTTTCTCAAGTCTTTCTTCCTGTCACACTGTTGTGCTCTCCTGGGTTTTTATTCGCTGCTTCGAACCATTTCATTTTTCATCTCTTGCCTTTTGTTCTGCCTTCGCACTGATGTGCGGATCTCCTTGCTTTGCATTACAATGCATATAATTCATAAAAAATTGTTTTCGCACTACTGTGCGATCCTCTCATACCAATCCCATATGCACCAGCTGTGCATTTCACCACAGTGTTACAGAAGTCAACGCATAACCAAAAACATATACAACACATATGCGTTCCACTTCTTTTTGCATTACACTGCATATCTTCACTTGACAGCCATTACAAATACATACCTTCATGGCTTTTGCTTCCACAAGCTCAAAGCTGCTTCACCTCTGCACTACTGTGCATAAAATAAACATTCTCAACAAAAAAAAATTCATGCATGGCTGCGCACTCCATTTTTTACGTAAGGGAAAAACTTTTTTTTCTTTCATGCAGCCGCATTGGTCACAATACATAAAAAACGTATGACATTTTTTTTATTTTGAGCCATACTCCCGTGACCAAATACCAAACATTAATATTAAATCTTCACCAACCATTTACGAATGCCATTGAACTTCATTTAATGTTTCTCTGAAACGCTGGTTTTTCCTGAGCTGTTTTCCTGCTGCACGATGGCAGATTCCCATTTGACTGTGCTGTCGTCGCTATCCATACTCCCCTTAACTGTATGCTTCGTCTTCTTTCAGCAAAGTTTTCTCAAAAGAAACTTAGATCCACTCGAGAGCTCAAGGGACTTTCAGATTGTATTTCTTTCCTTCTCTATACTTGTGTAACTTTCTTCTTTTGCATGGGTTTAGCTTGTGTAAGAGCCCATGTTAAGTTACAATCACGTGCCATATGCCCAATGTTATGACACTTGAAACATTCTACATTGTTCATGAATAAAATTTCATGATTTCTTCTTGTAAAATTGTTTCTTGGAGGTTGTCGGGGACCATAACATCTATCTCTATGAAATGCTCTACAGTCTTTTGCCATATGACCAAAGTTTGAATAAGAATAACAATAACCAAAAAATGAACTTTGGTACATGGGAGATGGAAGTTTCATTGACGTACTTCTGAAGCCTTTCTGCCTTGAGATTCTTTGATGATAACCATTTCCACTTGCCTCTTTGACATTATCTACATTTCTTCTTGGAGCTGGTTTTCTACTTGGAGTAGGATTTCTTCTATTGTAGCCTTGATATTTCTCTTTGCCTTTGCTGGAACTAGGAGCATCACCTTTTCTTTCTAGCTTCTTCACATCTCTTTTGCTTAAAGCATTTTCATTCTTGTTTGAGGGTTCACATACATACCCGAGTCCTGATTTATCAGATGGACATCTGTGATAGCTGAGCATATCATCCAAGGCTTGAGATCTCTTCATGATTTTGTTCATCCCTTCAACCTTTTTCTTGAGGAGGACAATCTCTTCTTCTAATCTTTCACACTCATTATTTTTCTTTGCAAGTTGTTCCTCAGTTTCTCCCTTGCTACGAGTAGCTTCAGCTGCTACTATTTTAAGGGAGATGATATCTGACTTCATTTTGGAGATTTCTTAATTCTTTGCTTGACTGCTCTTGATTTTCTTCTCAGTTTCTTGTGCTTGCTTCCTGGCTTCTTGTAGTTCAGACTTAAGGGAGGAGACCTCTACCTCGTACTGTCCAATCTCTTCTACAAGCTTGTTCACTCTCTTGTGCCTTTGTTCAAGTTGACTTGACAAGGCATCTTCCTGCTTCTTTGCTTTATTTAACTGATTTGTCATGGATATGACTTCTTCATGATGCTTCATTTTGCTTTCATCAAGTTCCTTCTTAAGCTTGGTGAGCTCTTCATCCCTTTCTTGTACTTGAAGCTTGATGAGATTGACCTTCTCATTTTCAGCTTCTATGATGGGTTCAGAATTTCCTTCTTGACTGATGGTCATGGTCAGTGCTCCCTTTGAGTGAAGGTCATGAAGTCTATCCCATATATCCTTTGCTGATGAATATTTTCCTAGATTCTTCTTTATAGAATCAGGCAGCCCATCCAAGATTGTCTTTGCTGCTTTTGCATTGTACTCCTTGGATTCTCCATTCATCTTGCTATCATCAATCACTGACTCCCAAATTTCAATCCCTTCAGACTGTAAGAAAGTCCTCATTTTTATTTCCCATATATCAAAGTTCCCATTGAAGCTTGGAGCCTCAAATAGAATGCTTACAAATTGATTGTTTTCTATTTTAGTAGAAGAGGGAGACACATTTTTAGGAGGACTGGAGACTTTCTTCTTTGACCTTGCCATTCTTAACTATGCTTCTAATACATGACTGTGTTTTTAAAACCACTGATTGTTTCTTCAATAGCAACACAGAAAAAAAACTAGCTGAGAAATACCTGGATCCTTTTGACTGTCTTCACTCTGCTGAGTAACTGCTGCAACAAAAGACTCTTCCCTTCAGCTTCTTTGTCACCTTCAAAGAGCCTAAGCCTGCTCTGATACCATTGTTGGGGATTTTTCTGGTAAAATCCCAAAAACACAAAAATAAAACACATAGAGGCAATGCTCTGTTTCCTTTACTCCACGATCTTTTTGCACTCGGAAGCTTTTAATTTTTTTTTACTGAGAACAGAGTATTTCACCACCATAAAAGGATTTCTATTCATTAAAACATAAATCACTGATACATATTCATCCTCTATGCTGAGAGGGATTCACCAAAAAAAACTTCAAAAGAAATTACTCTGTCTCCTTTTACAAATAATTTTACACTGCTGTGTAAAATCTACATTCACATTTACTGCTGTAAAAATGGCTTTTACTTTTACTGCTGTAGAATAAAAATTCTTACATAAGTTTACTGCTGTAAAAGAAATTCTTTTACATTCACTTCTATGTGAAATTCTTCATTACATTCGAAATGCTGAGGATTTTACATTTCATATTCAAAAAAAAAAATGCCTTCTCATTCGTTTCAACAAAGCAATACAAACACCTGTAAGAAGAAATTCAATATGCATTCACTGTCGGGAGTCTTTTACACTGCTATGTTTCCCCTGTTCTTTTCGGCTGCTGCAAGCCCACTCCCTCACATCCCATGTGGAATACAAAACTATATTCAACACATATACCACAAAAACTATATGGCAAAAACATTAAACAAAAACGTTGACTTGCCCATACCATTATTTAATTCACGCCCATACATGCCGTAAAAAAAACATAAAATTTACCTATGCATATGACAATTTATTAATAAAAGGTATGGTCAATGAAACTTAATTTTACTCCACGCCAAGCTTTTAATGTTGGTCGTATGCAGGCCTGTACGCAGCTTGGGACAATCGACGGCGGAGATTGATGGAGCAGATCGGACGGCGGAGGAGAATATCGGGTGAGCCTTTTTAACCGAGCTTTACCACTCGAGAAACTATCACAGGGTGACGTATGGGGAGAGCCACGCGTCAACTCTAAAATTTCTCGGGTCGCCTATGTACGAAAACCACTCCTCGCAAAAGTGGTCTCGAGAAGGTTCAAGGTGGTTTGTGGTTTTCGGGAGTTGTTTTGGTCATATTAAATGCTGGCCGGTTCAACTGACGCGCAGTTGAAATTAGAATTTCAACATCTCCTCGAGTTTCATTTCGGGAGTTTCTAGATGACCCGTCTGCCGCATGGATCTCCTCGAGTTTCATTTCAGGAATTTCCAGTTCGTGCAGTTTCAAACTCATGACGTTCTATGCAAGTAACTATGAGTATTTCCAAATGAAAGCACAGGCCATCACAAATTCATCCTAAATCCCTCAAAATTCAAATGGGTCTCAAGAAATAAAAGCACTTATCTTCAAAATGTGGCTACCCAAATCATACAATATATAAAACAATGATCATCCGATCGAAAATAGTCACGGAACTAATTGTATATAGCAGAGCCCCTGCAGATCTGAAGAATCCCCATTGCTGCAATAGAAAAAGAAAACCTCCCCGCTGCTGCAATAGAAAAAGGAAACCTCCCCGCTGCTACAATAGAAAAAGTATGACAGGGTTACTGCTTGAAAGACGGAGGAAAGCAAAAATGCTAAGACTCAGAATCATGAGCAGAGGTATTACTTTGCCTAGAGACAGTAGAAAACTAACCGGGAACCTGCCTGTGTAACCCCAATGGTGAACTAGTTGCAGAGCTATTCTCTTAGTCGAATCACGAAGCAAATGGCGGTGTTTTTCTTGCTTCCCTTGGGGTCGTTACCCTTACCACGCCTCAACAATCCTGAGTCGTCAGATAAGCTTGGCGTAGATCAACCGCGGAGGTAAGCCCATGTGGCAAGCTGCCCGCAGGTACATCTGGAGGGTGGGGCAGGAAGGTTCGAAAACCAACCCTCGCTCTAGACTGTGTTAATTATGTTCAGTTTTATGGCTTGTGCTTTTCTTCATTTAAAGGCTTTAATTATATAAATACAAACTAAAATAGTGGCCTCAAAAGTTAAAGGATGCTTTTTAAATTCCCTTATTTATTTTGTGTTATATTAAACTAATGCCATGAAAGGTTGATTAAAAAATAAATTCATGTTTAGGTTGATTAAAAAATAAATTCATGTTTATGGATTAATATAAAAAACTAATTTATAATTATATCTCTAAAAGTCTTAAAAAAAAAATTAATATTCATTTCGAAAAAAAAAATTCTCTTTTTATACATTATTTTTAAAATTTTATGAAATATTCATTTCTGTAATAATAAAAATAAAAAAATCGCATGTTATTCACTCGATGTAGACATTGCGCCCTCGTTTTCAATTAAAATATTCTTAACATAAATTCATTATAATGAATTTATTAGTTACCCACCAAATTGGAAGGTTAAAGAGTCCTTTCATCTTAGCTTAGATGTGTTCTTTCCATTCATCCTATTTATATGACTGCGATTTTATATAAAATATTCTTGAATATTGAAGATAAAAAAGGAGAGTTTTGAGATTGTTGAATATTGAAAATATTGTTGAATATTGAAGATAAAAAAGGAGAGTTTTGAGATTTTTGAAGAAAAAAAAAAAAAAGAGAAAGAAAAGGAGTTTTGAGATTGTGTTATATAAATTTGAAACTTTAAATTATCATTTCAAATCTGTTTAAAAGTTTCCAAGCATATATTTCTTTTATTTTAAATAATTATTTTCCTTTTTTTAATAATATAAACTAAAAATAATTAATTTAATATTTTTTACAAAATCATTTAATAATCTAAATGCCTTTGCATTATGGTTTAAAGAATTTATTGTGTTTGTGTAAAAAGAGAAATTACATTGTAGTTTTAAGTATTGAGGGTTATAGATTTGTAGTAGGTTCTAAAACTAATTTTGTTTCGCTAAAAGTTTATTTTCCTTGGAGTTAAGGAAACATGTTAATGGCTCATGACCAAAGGAGTAATTCCAAGTAACATGGTTCTTCTTAAATAAAAATGATGAGTCACCCTGCATTAGTCAATAGTAACCAATAATAACTATCTACACTACTAATTTGACAACTAAATTATAATGAGTTTCATGAAATTTAAGAAACATATAAATACAAGTTAAATGAGATTATGTTTCATGGTATAAAATGTTATCTAGTATTATGCTATGTTATTCCTCGTTGCAATAATTAAATAAAGAAAAAGTAATACAAATTTTAAAGTAATTTGGACATCATATGATAGCTACTAAATTTCATTCCTCATTGATCTGCTCGAGCTCCACTCATCAAATTTGCTCATGGGATGGTATATTCTTTGTTTCAATGATACAGGATGGCCTCGTGAATAAATTTGTGGATAAACTTGTACATGTAGTGCTTAAATACTATAAATGGCTCTAAAAACCCAGATAGGGATCTAGATAACATAACATAAGATAAGATAATTATATTTATGTCCAACTAATGACCACAAAGTACGTCAAAGGGACTGTTGAGTACACTGATGTATATACAAAGTGGGAGAACCAAACGGCCTCCTATCAAAGATATAATGCATGAAGTAAATCAAAGATACAATGCATGAAGTAAATCAACATCTCGCCCTAGCGGAGAAGATCCAGGAGCTAATAGGTCTGACGATCAGACCCATCTCTACTAACATCTGACGCTGAATGAATAACAATGAAGAAACTCAATAAAGTTTGTTGGCCTGATGAAGAGCCGATGGCAAGTGCAGATTGTCCACTAAATCGTATCATGGGGGGGTTCACACGCTGCTAAATGTTGGAGGACTTAGTCTGTCTCACAGGAATGGATCTGAGATATAACTTCTACTGAGATATTGTGTGGTAGGCTGAGGTCCCACAGATCCGCATTGATCTTCAGTCTGGATATGTACTTGTATCAATTGATCTCTTGGTGCCCCTGTCTGAAGGTAGTACCCTGCAAAATGTCGGATCCTCTATGTGGGGTTTGGTCTAATGGGAGGCTGAAAAATATGCACTCGGAACCTAAGAGCCTCCTGCATATATGGGGCCAAAAATCTCTGATCGGGGTACTTGAAAAGGTTGGCAAGGGTCCGAGAATCTCTGAACATGCAATGAAACCTTCCTCAGATCTCGTAGTAGACAGGTCATCCAAGGATGAAGTGCACCTCGATCTCCACTTCTTGTAAATGCCATACCTGGCAGAGTCTGTCTAGTCTATCCATCTGCTCGTCTATCTCTACCCGAAGTCTATGAGAACCTACTCTGAACTGGCCTAGAGGAATGTGAAGAGCATGCATCCAATGGAAAAACGTATACTGGGGTCGAACAATGAGCCCGTCTCGCAACTCTAAGAAGTGTTCAGCATAGAAGGCCATCTTTGGGCGCAACCCTCCTAGAGGATTGACCCAGGTGACCTAGACGTACTGCTTGTAGATGTCCTCCCTGATGATCTTGTTTAGCTCCTGTCTAGTAGGTAAAAGGTGACCAGGAGCATCTAAGGAATATTAGAAAGGAGGGAGATGATCCAACTGAATTCCCACTGACTGAAAGGGGTTTCAAACTCCTATAAACCAACATTTTCTTCCTGGAACAAGAAGGTATGTCACTAGCACCATGTTGTCAGAAAATTGGTTCTTTTGAGTGGCCAACCACTACAGATTCTTTTTCTGATCTCAGTGATGATTTCACCCACAAAAATGTTGAAGCTTAGATCAACAGCATTGACATTAGGTAGACCCCAGATACCTTGACCTTCCACCTCTAAGAATGTTGCTATCGACTCTATTTAGATTATACATATGATGGGAATTTTTGCATCATTATTTTTTGTTATTAATAAGATTTCCAACGATGTTATATTGGATTTTTAATTTATAAGTGAAAATGTATTGTATAATTAAAGACAAGTTAACATAATTTATAGAATTTAATCACTTTTGATTAAATCAATGGTAATATGATTGGTGTCCCTTATTTTCTTCCTAGAACAATAAGTTATGTCACTAGCACCAAGTTGTTGGAAAATTGGTTGTTTTGAGTGGCCAACCACTACAAATTCGTTTTCTGATCTCACTGATGATTTCACCCGCAAAAATGTTGAAGCTTAGATCAACAATATTGACATTAGGTAGACCCCAGATACCTTGACCTTCTACCTCTGAGAATGTTGCTAACGACTCTGAAGCGTTAATCTTTCGCAAGCATTGCTACTAACTGTTTAGATTATATATATGAGAGGGGCATTTCTCTAGTGAAATAGTTTGCGAGAATAATAAAGCATTGCAAGTTCAGGTGGATTATATTTTCCAACAACATTCTAAAATTGTTGGAGAAAGGAGAACTGTTGTATTAAAGATAATAGTTTTAACATTGGTTGTGCATGAGATGATTGTATTCGTATTTTGGAAGGCACTTCCAATCTTAACATTGAACAGATTACTTGTGGACAAGGCCATGGAATCAAGTGAAATAGTTTCATCAATATTTTAAATAGACAAAGGATATGACCATTCAATGTAGTGCATTGACAATAGATTTTTGTTGTTAGTATATAGTGTTTATCTTCTACCTTTGCATGCAATTTTCTTTATTAATTCTTATTTTCAATGACCATTTACATTTATGCCTTACGGTGTTTCTTTTGCAACATTTGGTGCAAATGCTAGTTTACAATATTTAGAAATTGAAGTGTATTAATGTTGATATGAGGAGATTTTTATAAATGAAATAGTTAATTGGTAAATATTGATAGGCATCAAAGCACATATCTCATGATAGATATCACATTACAAAGATTCAAAGAAATCATAAAAACCAACTAAATTATAATTTTATTTTAAATTATACTTTATTATAATTATAAAAAGAATCTATACATAGATTAAACATATATCTTTCAGAAAAAATATGTAACTTGATTCTTATCATTGAGATTTACTCTCACTTTATCATGGAGATTCTTAACCTATAATAGACTATGTAATAATATTATGGGCCAATAACTATAGGCTTGCTTATATTACATATCCCAAAACCATAACACATATTCATATAATATATATTTTTTAATTAATAAATTTAATTAAAAAAACAAAAAAGACATAACTACTTTAGAAATATATTTCAATATGTGATTATTTATAGAAGTATTATAGAATATTATCTAAAAGTAAAATTTTTACCATTCATTGAATAAGTATTTGATAATTAAATTAAAAATTTGAAAACCTTATTCCAAAATAAACACATCATCAATATAAATAGAATAAAATAAAATAATTAACCCTATTTTATTGCAAATATATTTATGTATTTTCTTTATAAAAATTTTAAACCATCCATTTAAAATTTGAACAAAGTTTTAAATTAAATGTATATTTTTATAGCTTCTTTATAAAAATTATAGACTATTATTCAAAATTTAAACAAAAATTTAAGTTTAATATTAACATTGATAACAACATTTTTTGTTTTGGCATCATCAGAATTCCATGAATATTGTATAATTCGATAATTAAAATGTTGTTATTATTGTATATATTTGATTATCATTAACTAACAAATAATTTTTTTTTGAGGAAAAAATTATTATATCTAACTAGTAACCTTCCCTTTGAGGAAAAAAAAATGTTAAAGGTTCCTGATAACGATGTTCTCTTGAATCCACGTGAAGAAAAATGTACTCAATGTCGAAATTTGTTTGCTAAAAGTAATTACCAGTAAATTATGGAGGTATCCTAATTGTGAAGATGCCCATGTACTTTCAAGTTTCACGCAATCCCGCGGCAAATAGACCTCAAACATCAAACATCTCCCACGTTCGACAGCCTCGGTCTTTGGTTTGAAACTGACTGTCACGCCCCCAACCCTTGGTAGTCTTCCAACCAAGCCGGCGGGGTGTGGCACCACCCCACTTTTTCTTTTTAACAATACTCAAGTGTGAGGACTATGCCTAATTCACAACCGGAACTTAGCTTGTGTTTCTCAAGTAAGTTAAAATGCATTAATCCTTTATATCAATGATGGCCCATACTTAATCATTATCAATAGCAATATAAACAAGAATTGCAACGATATAAAGGGAGGGGCAACTCCCGGAAAGTCTGCCCGAATATATATAAAATATCAGAATTTTACAATATTACATTCGACCCGTGTGCTTGCAGAATCAAGCCACACTTAGTCTCTTTTTACATACATGAGAATCTGCAACAATTACAACGAGTGGGTGCCACCAACCGGCCATCAAGATGCTCAGAAGAACCTGCACAATTCTGCACAATTCGACCGAACTCCGCACCTCATCCAATCTACCATCGACCGAGTAAAACACTTCTCAAAACAGTGCATGAGCTATGCACTCATGCTGCGTGTTTCCCCTTGAGCGTAGATACGAAAATGCGCACTTCGCTTGTGTGTCTCCATCGAATGTTCGATGTCAAAATGCTATGTTTCCATCACATTTTTATATGAGGTATAGCGTATGGTTGGGTTGGGCGCAGCCCCATGGCCGATGCCCCAACCGCCATACAAGAAACCCCATGATTACATTTGATAACAGTCGGCTATGCCACCATATACTCCGCCATACCCAACGTATAACTCCCCTCGGCCTCCTCGTTGTTATACTTCCGCTCGGCCTGTTATATTTCCGCTCAGCTTGTTATACTTCCGCGTGGTATGTGTTTGCTGTTCGCATGACCCGTCGTGCAGTCCACCCGCGGTGCTACTACCCGGCATGCACGCTGCTCGTGCACGCCCGCCTTCATCACGCGCGTTGGCCTACACGTTCACGGTTGTTCGTTCTTCGGCATGCGTGCTGCCCGTGCACGCCCGCCTTCGCGTTGTTCACTTCGCCTTGCCTGCCCGGTCGGTCGTGCGCTGCCATGTCTCGCCCATTCACCATGTGCGCCCATCCGCCCGTGCGTCGTTCACCTCCGCCCGACCGCCCAACTCGTCGTGCGCATTCACCCATGTGCGCCCGCCCGTCTCCAGCTCGTCGTGCGTGGTTAAGTTTTTACCACCGCCCGGTCGCCCGACCCACCGTGCACGCCCGCCTACGCGCGCCCGCCCGGTTGTCGACTCACTGTGCGCGCCTGCCCGGGTCGTCCAACGCCCGCCCGGGGCGCCACAAACCATCGTGCGCCCGTCGCGTTTGCGATGACTTCCCTAGGGCAGTACATCCTCCTCCACCTGAAGTCGTTGTCGTCCTCGACAACATCCCAACTCCAAGCATCCATCGTACCTCCATCAAGTGACTAAGTGCCACCAAATCACCAACGTCCATGATCCTCGACCAACTGCTACAATGTCTCCATGCTGCTATCCATCATGAAAGGCTGATCCTTTCAATCACCAAGCTGCATCTCCATTGCGACAATGTCCTCCATCATGTCATCAGTCATCAAGTGTTCCAAGAGAACACTTAGCAAGTGTTAAGTCAAGTGTTTCAAGAAACACCTTCCTCCATCACGTGTCCAAGGTGCTCATCTGCTATGAGACCTCATCAACACACATCTCCATGTCATTCCAAGTGCTCAGTTGTCATGATACTCCTCCTAATGTCAACACATCTCTGTACACTTCGCGACCCCATGTCTGAACTAGTCAGGTGATTAGTCCAACCATCATGCTCAAACAATGAGAGTGAACATCCCCATGTCATCATCAGTCATTTCCCAAAACATCTGCCACATCCTGAACTCCATCAGAATAGTCCATGCTCAGGTCCATGAAGTAATCTCCATCCATCTGTAACATGTCATGATGCTTGATGCCAAGCCATCCCTGCACCATCATAACCTGCTCCAAAGCTTAGGGGACTCATTGTCATGAGCAGCTAACAATGAGCCCCATCTTCTTGTTATCTAAGAAGATGTAGAGGGATGAGAGCTTGTAGGCTCTCCCTCACTAATCATCTTGATCCACCTATCAGGATCTTCGACCTCCAATCTCTGCACGTAGGTCACCCGGTCTTCACCTGGCCTCATGTATGGTTCGTCCTCTTCATCTTCGATCACTTCTAGCCTTCTTGTCAAGTCCAAGATGCTATCTGAAAGTGATTTGATGACTAAGGACTGCTCAGTAAGTGTTTTCTCTGCCTTGGACAAACGCTTACACACATCCTCCATATCTCCATCACTCCTCACCTGCATAGTTGCCACTTCATGATTCGGCCTAGTGACCCCAAAGGTAGGCACACCTATGGGTACATCTTCCCTTCCATCATAGATGTACAACTTTTTCAATTGTGGAATAATCATCGCATCGTATTTCTTCATAAATTCCATCCCAAGCACGGCCTCATAGTCATCAATCCTCACAATGCTGAAGTCCACCTTCCCGGTCCAATCACCAAGTGTAGTGTCCACTTTTTCAGCCACACCTAAGACTTCATTCGGCGGTGAGTTCACTGTCTTCATATGAGCCTTGATAGGTACATACTTCAGCCCAACTTTCCTTGCAGTATCTTCTCCCATGAAATTGTGAGAAGCCCCACTATCTACCATAGTGAGTATGTTAGCATCTCCCACTTTCATCCGGACATATTCCAACTAATTCCTCTCGGGATCCTTCCGAGAGAGCACCTCTGTAGCAGCAGCAGTACTAAGTACCTACATCATCCCAACAGAAGCACCTTCACCCTTTGAACTAGATTGTGCTATGGCAGCCAGCTTCAGTTTAGAGGGACAGTTCTTCACCGTATGTGGCCCTGCACAAATCCAACATTTCAAAGGTTTCTTTCCCTTTGAATCATCAGACTTCAAAGTTTCTTCCTTCTTCTTTTCTTTCTGCTTATCGGACTTCTTCTTCTTATCATCAGAAGTCTCATCATAATGTTCAACCAGCCTATCGATTGTAGCAAAGGCTTCTTCAAGTGTCCTGATCCTTTGTCTCTTCACCTCATTGCGAGCCCAAGGTTTCAATCCAATAATCAAGTTGAATACCTTATCTTTCTCTGCCATGTCAGGTAACTCAAGGACAGCACTTGCAAATTCCCTTTGATAAGTCTGAAGGTTCCCGGTCTGCTTTATGAATTTAATCTTTGTCCTAGCTTCCCAAGTTTCGTCCTGAGGACTAAAATGGGCCTGCAAGGCTCCTTTCGTGTCATCCCAAGAAGTAATGTTGGTAGCACTCCCGTTTGCAACCTGGTCCATTCTTATTCTACACCACATCTTGGCATCTTTTGTCACGAATTGAGCTGCAACCTTGACTTTGGTCTCATCATCGGACAGCCCCAATCTCTCCAAGTATTGCTCCATGTCCCACAAGAAGTTACCAAGTGTTTTTGCACTTCTTGTACCATCGAACGAATCCGGTTCTTTGACCTTGACATGAGGTATTCCTCCACCTGAGCCATGCCTCACTGCCTTCTTCAACACCGCTATCTCGTCCTTGGCATCGTCAAGAGCTCTCTTCAAGTTCATGATCTCTGCTAGACCCTGATCCCTTGAAGCTTCCATGTCCTTGACCTTATCTTCAAGCTGTGTACAAATCAAATCAGTGTACTCTTGCTAATTTCGGAGTTCATCAAGCTCCTCCTTTGTCTTTAAGAATGTCTTTTGCTCCTCCACAATAAGATCAAACTTATCCCCAAAGTGAGCTTCCAAGAAATCCACTCTTTCTATAACCCTCTACATCAAGTCAAAAGTATCCACAGGACTACGAGTAGACCCGACATGTGATTCAGCCATTGCTAATCTCCTTTGCCTTTGTAACCGAGTTTCGACCATGCACCAGTTTCACCTGCAACCCAAGTCCTTGATGTCACACTTAGAGTGTTTCATCAACCTCTTTCCCTGCGAGAACCTGTCTCCACGACCACTCCTCTGTTAACCTGGATATCTGCTTGATTCCACCTGTAATCGGTGTGTATGCTCTGATACCACCTTTCACGCCCCCAACCCTTGGTAGTCTTCCAACCGAGCCGGCGGGGTGTGACACCACCCGACTTTTTCTTTTTAACAATACTCAAGTGTGAGGACTACGCCTAATTCACAACCGGAACTTAGCTTGTGTTTCTCAACTAAGTTAAAATGCATTAATCCTTTATATCAATGATGGCCCATACTTAATCATTATCAACAACAATATAAACAAGAATTGCAATGATATAAAGGGAGGGGCAACTCCCGGAAAGTCTGCCCGAATATACATAAAATATCAGAATTTTACAATATTACATTCGACCCGTGTGCTTGCCAAATCAAGCCACACTTAGTCTCTTTTTACATACATGAGAATCTGCAACAATTACAACGAGCGGGTGCCACCAACCGGCCATCAAGACGCTCAGAAGAACCTGCACAATTCTGCACAATTCGACCGAACTCCGCACCTCATCCAATCTACCATCGACCGAGTAAAACACTTCTCAAAACAGCGCATGAGATATGCGCTCATGCTGCGTGTTTCCCCTTGAGCGTAGATAGTAAAATGCGCACTTCGCTTGTGTGTCTCCACCGAATGTTCGATGTCAAAATGCTATGTCTCCATCGCATTTTTATATGAGGTATAGCGTATGGTTGGGTTGGGCGCAGCCCCATGGTCGACGCGCCAACCGCCATACAAGAAACCCCATGATTACATTTGATAACGGTCGGCTATGCCACCATATACTCCACCATACCCAGTGTATAACTCCCCTCGGCCTCCTCACTGTTATACTTCCGCTCGGCTTGTTATACTTCCGCTCAGCCTGTTATATTTCCGCTCGGCCTGTTATACTTCCGTGTCGTATGTGTTTACTGTTCGCATGACCCGTCGTGTAGTCCACCCGCGGTGCTGCTACCCGGCATGCACGCTGCTCGTGCACGCCCGCCTTCATCGCGCGCGTTTTCCTACACGTTCACGGTTGTTCACTGTTCGGCGTGCACGCTGCCCGTGCACGCTCACCTTTACGTTGTTCGTTTCGCCTTGCCCACCCAGTCGGTCTTACGCTGCCATGTCTCGCCCGTTCACCATGTGCGCCCGTTCGCCCGTGCGTCGTTCAACTCCGCCCGACCTCCCAACTCGTCGTGCGTGCTTAAGTTTTACCACCGCCCGGTCGCCCGACCCACCGTGCACGCCCGCCTACGCCCGCCCACCCGGTTGCCGACTCACCGTGCATGCCCGCCCGGGGCGCCACAACCCATCGTGCGCCCGTCGCGTTTGCGATGACTTCCCTAGGGTGGTACACTGACCAATACGTGGAGATCGTCCACTAGTTCTTCGCTACGGTCATAATCAACGGTCCAATTACATTTACAACTGAGCACTAATCTTTGTGTTGTGTGGGAGCACTAATTCTATGGTGCAGTTATTATTAAATTCGGAAACCTTGTGTAATATTTGGAGGAAACAGTACACCCCCATTTCTGTCCCCCTTTAGGGACCACCCCCAAAGAAGGGACAACTCATCAGTGTTCAAATTTGAACACATCACAGCCTTTCTGAAGCCCTCTAGCACGTCAGAGAAGTGTTCAGCCAAATTTACCAGTCAAAAGAAATTTTAATTTTGATTTTTACAAATTTAAT
>APFE030877204.1:2784-25548 GCA_000404065.3 Pinus taeda | reverse complement strand
CACATGAAATAAACTTTTCTCTGCATAAAATTCCGTGAACTTTTTTCCACATGAAATAAACTTTTATAAAATTTTCTCAGCAAATATTCCGTGAACTTTTCTCCTGCGTACTTCTTAATTCTCATCATATTGAGAGCCATGCCATGGGTGTTTCCATCAAGTACAACATTTGTAACATATAACCATACTAGAAACATAATGCCAACACAATGTTCCATATTTGCTACAAAGGCCAAAGAAGGATGCCATGAGAGTGTGCTAGTCTAAATGCCACTACTATGTTCCAATTTTGATGTGCTATTCCATTTTTGAAGAATTTTCAATTAAAGGTAGATCCCAACAGTTTAATCTTGGTCTCCCTAGGTTTCAATTTCTTGTTGTAGAATATAGAGAATCATTATCTGTCCAAACAGCTTAATCTTGGCATATTCTTAGACAGGTAGAGAAGCAAGGATGCTCAACCGCTTAATCTGAGCCCCTGGATGAAATAAGCGTAGATGTAGATAGGAGGGTAGTCAAAAGAAAAAAATGATAGTCAGGGTTTGCTAGTTCAAGTGCACCAAAACCAACAGAAGAAAAAATGCTAGGTAAGTAGGCTCGGTAAGTAGCTTTGTGGTTGCAGAAATCAAGCTATATGATCCATTTCATGTTTTCAAAGTGTCATATCTATTCAGATCACAAGTTAGAGGTAGTTTTCCATTTAAAGGACTTCAAGCGAGGTATATCTAACTCCCCCCTTCTTCCTCTTCCCCAAATCACTCACTAACTTCCCCTAAAGAGGTCAATGTCTGCTTGATACCTCTCAGATTCATCATTCTTCATATTAGTAGCCTTGGTAAAGATCTGCTTTACTCAAAGAAAGTCCATACTTCCCCCACAACTCTTACTTCTCCTTGATAGCCTAAGATTTACATACTTAGCACTTTTTTTCATCATTGTCATATTGACTGCTAACTCTACTATGTAACTCCCTATCTATCTCCCCTTTCCCCTACTAAAACTATGTTAATAACTCCCCTATATACTTATTCCCTTCCCCTGGTTGAAATATAACCATAAATACACTTGGGAATTGCTAAGTTTATCTGAAACTCAGCAAGAACCCCCATTTCCTCCCTCAAACCATCTTCTCATGCATATCAGACCCCTTCCCATGCCTTGAAATCCCTTCAAACATCAAAAAATTATGCTTCCGATCATAAAAGCCCACATCACTTACCTTAGGCCATGCTCCGATTGCAAAAGGGTTCTATTGGACCCCCTCTGATGCGATATCGCAGTCATGAGGGGAGTCGTGTATCAAAACAACGCATAAGTGTGCCCCCAATTGGTTTGGCCGACAGCGATTTTGCCGATCGGCGTATCGCTATGACAAAACAAAACATGCATGTGCGCTGCCGATATGGTTCATCCCTGATGGTCTGTTGTCGATCGCATATCGGCGATCAGCGTTTCATATGAATCCACGCCATATATATATATATATATATATATATATATAAGGCCCGTCCTTTATCCTACCGCCGCCTTCTCTGTTCTGCCATCCGTCCGATTGGTCGCACCCTAGATCTACGGTGGGCGGGTCTGTTCACTTTCGAACCTATCGATGCATCTGGGGATGGGCGTTTTTCCCCTGCCATGTCACCCCGCTGATGTCATCTGTCGTACCACTGACGTCATGCTGATGTCACCGGCCAAAAAGCACGCAAGTGCAAAATCACAACTTAGGAAGTCCGGATTCAAAATCTGAGGCAGTTTTCGATGCACGATTAGCACTAATCGCGCATCGCTACAGGAAATAGGCCAAAATGGGGAATCTTTTTGTTCAACAGTCGTTTTTGCCTCGAAAGGGCAGAAAAAGGGCGATTTAGCATTTTAAAAGAGTATCAGAAGCAGAAAGAAGCCAGATTGCATGTCAAAGAGTATCAGTGTTGCGGCAAAGTGTATCAGTGAATATTTTCTCAGTGCTCGAAGCTGATAAGACATTAAAGAGCCCCCAGCAAGTCAAAGAAACAGTAAAAGCCATTTAAAGCCTCTCAAATCACAGTTACTGCACATCAAAGCCACTCAAGAGCGGTGGATTAGAGACCAATGCGCAGTTAGGATAAATGGCCAGCACATAACAGCAAAGAACACATTCCTACTCATTTTTGAAGCAGTTGCCCCAACGCAGCACTTAGATAAATATTTCATGCATTTACTTCAAGATAACATGAATTAAAGCACTCATTTCCCTCAGATCTGTTTAAGATCTGTTGTAATAAATATTTCTTAGATATTTTCTCTATATATACGACCCTCTATATTGAGAGGTGGGGGTTGGAGGGTTGGTTAATGCACTCCAAGAGAGACTCGCTCTGTATCTGATATGTTTCACTTAATCAAAGATTGTTGAAAGCTTGGAGAATGGAATGTTTGATGTGTTGTTGATGTCTCTGAAGAGTGAATGAGGGAAATCTTGTGCTGCTTTCTGAATCAATAAGTGTTCCTTACCTCTGTTATTTCAATTTCACATATGCTCAATTCACAGAACGAAAGTTTGGTTTAGAATTTGCTTACCTGCACTCTATGCTCAGTTTCTATGGTGTCTTAATGTTTTCCTCTTGATTTAGGCATAAATATGGATTCCTTATGGCTCATATTTGCTCTAGTTCACATATGAATGACTGTTAACTAGGACTTCTTAGCTGCTCCTAGGTAGATCTTGTTCATCTTTCTTCTGCTAACCTGATTGAGAGATTCTTTGTTGCCTCTCATTTCTTAGCTTGCAATCCATCTTCATTTACCTTAAGTATTGTTTCATGAGCAGCTACCTTGCCCCTTTTTCCTCTTGTGACCAAGAAAACGCACCAGCAGTCTTACTCCATGACTCCATGCCCAATGGTTTGAAACTTGTCACACTATGCATTGCCTCTCTACTTGAAAGCATCCTCCTTCCACCCATACATAAACAAAACCCCTTGAACCCAATCACTAGCCTAAAATCATCATCAACAAAGCTAAAATCATTAAGAGAGAGCCCTCTCTGATTGCAGGTAGGCTAGAACCTGTAATCCAAATATTGGTTTGTGGTTACCTCGGGCGTATCCCTTCAGGAGCTTAGGGACAACCTGAGTGATAACATAATGGCGACTTCGCTGGGGAATTCCTCATATAATCTCACAAATCCAGTCTAAAGCTTCGCTGAGGAAGAATCTAACCTTTAAAAAGTTTTTTTTTAGCCTATATTGTTAGAAAAATCCCCCAAAAAAAAAAGCTAGAAGCTGGCTCCCAAAAAGCATTCGCGTTATACAAGATCAAATCCAGACCCAAATCCCCCAGTTGTTTTTGAAAATCCCAATATAATCCCTAAGATCCTTAGACAACAAGAGCAGCAAAAATATTTTGCTGGTACCATTCATGAGACAGTTCAGCCAAGCTGTGTTCCAACCCCTGTCAAAGTTTTATTTCGTTCAAACCCTACTTCCCCTTGTTCATCATCCTCTTCTCCAAGTCCCGTTTCTACACCTCTATTTGCTACACATACCACCACCACTACTCCTATTATCCCAGTTGCTCCAGTTGTTCCACTTATCCCTGTTATTCCACTTATCCCTGTTAATATGGCTAACAGATATGCACCTTTACAGCTACCTGCTAATCCCGGGGCTATGCCTCAGGATTACCAGACTAAAATAACTTATTTTGATGGCACAAGTGCCTACACACCCCTTCAGCATACAAAGAAAATGCAGGACTACTTTTAGAGTTATGAGATTGACGATGATAGTGTGAGAATGAAGATTTTTGTCCAAAGTTTGACAGGTGATGTCGGGACTTGGTTTAGAGCACTCCCAGCCAATTCCATAGCAGACCCAGACGCCTTATACCAGTCATTTATCAACAGATGGGAGAAAAAGAAAGACCCCTTGCACATATTATCTGAATATGACACTATCAAAAGAGGCCCTCAGGAGACTATCTTAGACTACTATGCAAGGTTTAATAATGTTTATAATGCAATACCATAAAACTTAAGACCTCCACCTGATCTTGCTTTGTACAAATTCCCTGATGGTTTTGATCTCTATATGGCTTATCAGTTAAGGGAAAGAGCCCCTCAAAGCCTTGCAGAAATGCAAAATGTTGTTGTTAGTGTGGAGGCAAACCTGATTGCTAAAAGAAATAGAGCTAGAACCGAGAGAAGAACCACCTTCAAGGAAGAACCCTCAGCCTTCGACCAGAAACTAGATGCTATTATCAGTGGCATGCACGGGCTGGGAGATAGAGTGGAAAGTTTTGAGAGGAAATCATCATGGGAGGGACAACAGCCTAACGCTACAAGGAACCCAAATTTCAGGAAAGCTCAGAACACAAATGCTGCAAAATCTAGCCCAGACCGTGATATAAGACCTCCTTTCCAAGAAAACTACACAGAGGCATCCACTTCTAGTGAGCCCACAAAAGAGACTCACATGAACTTGATAGATTCGAAGGATGAGCAACAGATTTTTCTCACTCAAGAAGATCAACACTACCATGATGTAAATCAATTTCAGACTAAGTCGAGAGAGTCTTTTGATTTTAAACAAGGCTATGATTCTGCTGTGTATGAGGTCCACAAGCAATATAAGTTGAGAACAAGAACCATTGATGTCCCGGCACCTAGCAATACAAAAGATAGCAAACAGCCCAACAAGATTAAAGGCAAGGTTATCATAATAGATCCAGCTGATATTTCTATCCCAAACCCGCACCAAGTGACTGTAGAGGACATAACAGACATACAGCCTCTTATTGATCAGCCTTTGTTTCCTTCTTCCTCGAAAGAAGACTTGAACAGCACACCTAAAATCTTCCCAAAACAGAAATACCACAAAGTGTCATTCATCATAACGCTGATAATCAAAAGGAAAACACATAAAATATTCTTGAAAAGGAGAAATCCGCTACTGCTAATGCAAAGATTCCATTGGAAAACCCATTTAACTTAGAAGCAGAGATTGGAAAACTTAAGATATCCATCCCCCTCTCAAAACTTGCTAAGCATGATGTTTATAGGCAACAAATTCAAAGGTCACTTCAAATGCCAGAGGTCAAGGATGATGTAAATGTTTTAGATGATACCCCTGAGCTGCTGTTTGGTCCAGAAGTTAATAGAAAATCAACATATGGATTTGTTCCACCCTTTTATGTCAGTTTGCACATACATGACAAGATCTTGCATAATGCTATGTTTGACTCAGGTGCCTCACACAATCTTATGCCCAAAGCTGTAATGGAAAAGCTAAACCTTGATGTCACAAGACCCTACAAAGATTTGTTCTCCTTCGATTCAAGTCAGGTCAAGTGTTTAGGCTTAATCAAAGACCTTTGTGTGTCTCTAGTCCAATTTCCCAACAAGACAATCCTAATGGACGTAGTAGTTGCCGACATTCCACCAAAATATGGGATGCTCTTATCAAGATCTTGGGGAGAAAAACTCCAAGGATCCCTCCAACTAGACCTCTCTTATGCCACTATATCTGTCTTTAGGCAACCAAAGAGACTGTACAGGGAAACACTAATGAAGTATGTGGTAAGTAGTGAGGAAAAACCCCAAAATTTTCCAATTTACTCAATCCATTCTAATATGGATTCATTTATTCTTTTCAATGATGATACCAATCCTCCAACTAATGAGAAATCTTTAGTTGTAGAGCTAGAAACATGCATAAACGAGGAATCAGTTGCCCATGCCCATGAAATGGTCACAAGAATCAAGGCAACCAACAAACAAGTAAAACCTCCCTAAACAGAAATTTTAAATCTATCCAATCCTAGAATGACTGAAACTCTTAATACAAACCACAAGCAAGAAATCACATGGTATTTAGAGTTTGATGGTTCTGTCAACAAGTTAGGAGCAGGGGCAGGGATATGGATTCAAAATACACATGACAATCATGCAGAAGGCCATTCATACAGACTAACTTTTAGAAGTACCAACAACATGGCAGAGTATGAGGCTCTCCTCTTAGGCCTAAAATTGCTCAAAGTTCTAGGAGCTACAAAAGTGTCCATTCTAGGTGACTCTGATTTAATCATACAACAAATGAAAGGTAACTTTGTTACTAATGACAATAGAATGAGGGCCTATAGGGCTGCTGCCGCAGAAATACTTAATACCTTCACTGAATCCGAGCTTGCCAAGATTTCTAGAAACCATAACATACATGCACACAGCCTAGCCACTTTTGCTAGCACATGCAAGCTTCCCTTTGAGCCAAATCACCATTTTCCTGGTGAGATAAAACATAGGCCCGTTGTTCCTAACAATATTAAAGACTGGCAAGTATTTGAAAATGATGCCCAGATTAACAATTTCCTCACTCTTGAGGGTGAGTTTTCAAATGTAAACATTGACATAGAGGCCATGAACAATTCCCAGCAACAAACAAACGAAAATCAGCAGGTGCTAACAGCTGCAACAGCAAAACAAATCATTAACCCAGCTGTTTTTGATTATGCAAACATAGAAGAGCTTAAACAAATCCATTTAGATGAAACAACCAAAGCAGAGGCCGAGTTCATTGATCTAAAGAATAACTTTTTGCCTGCTAGCCTCACTCCATTAGAAGACATGTTTGATGATAATGATGTGCCCAAAAAGCCAAAAATGGAGCCTCTAGATGCTGCTATAGAAGAGCACAATATAGGGACAACAGAAAAGCCCAAAATGATTAAATTGTCCAAAAATCTGCCCCCTAAAAAAAAAACCAAGTATGTGGATTTGTTCAAAGAGTTCCAAGATGTATTTGCTTGGAGTTATGAGGACTTGAAGTCATATGAAACCTCAGTGATTCAACATACCATCCCCTTAAAATCAAATCAAAAACCATTCAAGCAGAAACTTAGAAGAATAAACCCTATGCTTCTTCCCCTCATTGAAAAGGAAGTGAAGAAAATTTTTGAAGCAGGTATCATAGCACCCATCACATTTTTTGAATGGGTATCCAATCTGGTTCCCACAAGGAAAAAATCAGGTGAGATCAGACTGTGTGTAGACCTAAGAAACTTAAACCAGGTCTCTTTAAAAGACCACTATCCTTTGTCTAAAATGGACCACATCCTACAAAGAGTAGTGGGGTCATCTAGAATCTCTTTACTAGATGGATTTTCAGGTTTCAACCAAATACTTTTTCACCCGGATGACCAAGACAAGACAACCTTTACCACACCGTGGGGAACATTTACGTATGTTAAAATGCCTTTCGGGCTAAAGAACGCTGGTGCCACCTTTCAAAGGGCAATGGATATTACATTTTCCAAGGAAATACATGATTTCCTTGTTGTTTACCTTGACGACTTAACCCCTTTCTCTAAATCCAATCAAGAGCACCTCAAACACTTAAGGCAAATCTTCATGACATGCAGGAAATATGGTATTTCCTTGAACCCCAAGAAGTCCTTGTTTGGCCTTGAGGAAGGTAAGTTGTTAGGCCACATCATCTCAAAAGACGGTATCAGAATTGATCTGGAAAGGATCCAAGCCATCCTCCAAATTCCCTACCCAAGAAACATAAAAGCGCTGCAAGCATTCCTTCGAAAGATCAATTTCCTAAGGAGATTTATCCCGAATTTAGCCGAATTGATAAGATTTTTAAGCAACATGTTAAAAAGGGATGCCAAGGTAAGATGGTCTCTTGAAACCAAGTAGACTTTTGAGACTATCAAAACTGCCTTGACTCAAACGCCTGTCCTCACAAGTCCACAATTTGACAAAGATTTTATCATTTTTTCTTTTGCATCTGAGCAGACGATAACTGCTATCCTTTTACAAAAAGATGATCAAGGAAATGAAAATCCAATTGCATTTTTCAGCCGTGCCTTAAGAGATGCGCCCTTGAAGTATCAAATTATGGAAAATCAGGCCTATGCCCTTGTCAAGGCTATCAAAGACTTCAGAGTTTATATTTTATATTCACATGTGATTGCCTATGTCCCAAACTCCATTGTAAAAGACATATTAACTCAAGAAGGAATAGAAGGCAGAAGAGGCAAGTGGATTGCCAGTATTCTTGAATATGACATTGAGATAAAACCCACCAAGCTGATAAAGGGACAAGGTTTAGCCAAACTAATGTCCGAAACAAATCTTCAAGTCTTAGACATCTACCAACTAGACAATGAATGGGAGCTAGCGACTCCACAAATCAGTGAAACCTTTTTACAATCCCCATGGTATGCTGATATTTTCTATGTTTTGTTAAACCTGTGTGCTCCCCCAGGGTTTTCCAGAACCAAAAAGAGATTTCTAAAAACGAAAGCATCAAAGTTTTGTGTCTTGGATGGTGCCCTATTTTGGAAAAATCATGAAGGAATTTTGCTGAACTGTTTAACCATAAATGAAACTAACAACATCACAAAAGAGTTCCATTCAAGGGACTTTGGAGGGAATCTATATTGGAAGTCCACTGCTGACAAGATTTTAAGGGTTGGTTATTATTGGCCCTCTCTATTTGCAGATGTCAAGAAATTTGTTGATTCATGTCACAAATGCCAAACCTTTGAAGGAAAAAGAAAACTGCTACCTTTGCCCCTTAAGCCCATCTCAACCGAAAAGCCTTTTCAACAATGGGGTCTTGACTTCATAGGTGAAATCCATCCCTCCTCTTCAGGCCAGCACAAGTGGATTTTAACAGCCACCGACTATTCCACCAAGTGGATTGAAGCCTCCCATGTAGGCAAGCTAATGACTCCACTATCATCGAGTTCCTTGAGGGAAATGTCCTTTCCAGATTTGGCTGCCCTGAGAAAATCATCACTAACAATGCTGCTGCCTTCAAATCCAGAAAGATGATCAACTTCTGCCATAAATTTCACATTACCTTGGGCCACTCTACAGCCTACTACCCTCAAGGTAATGGCTTGGCCGAATCATCCAATAAAAGCCTCATCAACATGATAAAGAAAGTGCTAGAAGAAAACAAAAAGAACTGGCATAGGAAGCTCATAAATGCCCTATGGGCAGACAAACTTTCAACCAAGAGATCCATTGGGATGAGCCCTTATGAGCTAGTATATGGCATGGAAGCCATATTTCCTTCATCTTTGGGCATTCCTACTATCAAACTATTACAGGAGATTCAGGCTGACCCAAATGACATTCAAAGAAGAATCAATCAGACCATTCATCTCCAGCAGACTAGAGAGCAACTGTATGACAGAGCTCAAATTTTGCAAGAGAAACTCAAAAGGATTTTTGATAAGAAAGCTAAGGCTGAGGACTTCTGTATTGGCGGAAAAGTTCTAAGGTGGGACTCACGAAGAGAAGACAAGGGAAAACATGCAAAATTTTATTTTCTTTGGAAAGGTCCATTCATTATCAGTGTTGTGCAAGGCAATAACACATGTTTCCTCAAATCTATAGATGGCAGCATAGCTGAAGAGGGCCTTGTAAATGGCCAAACGTTAAAGCATTATCATGATCCCTTTTGTTGAGAATAATCCAACGGTATCATGTCTGTACATAAATGTTTGTATATAGCAGTCCTTTGTTTATCTTTGTGTAATAGTCCGAATGATACAGTACGCAGAAGAAAGCAGGCAGTGCTTCACAATTCACAAATAATTTAGCTGAGGGAAAGTGTTGCTCTCATTCCAAAGTTTCAACTATCTAACAGTCAGCACGAAGAAGTTCAACCTACAGCAACAATAGAAAATGAAGGCAGCCTGACCTGCTGTTCTTGGCTTTCCACAAGGAAAATCTATCCCCAAGTGGAGCCACTGTTAGGCTCCTGCTGCAGCAGGTTACTCATCTTTCATGATTGACATTTTAACATGCCAAATATGTCATACTTTGCATGTTGCAATGTTCCATATTTGCTACAGAGGCCAAAGAAGGATGCCATGAGAGTGTGCTAGTCTAAATGCCACTGTTGTGTTCCAATTTGATGTGCTATTCCATTTTTGAAGAATTTTCAGTTAAAGGGAGGTCCAAACAGTTTAATCTTGGTCTCCCTAGGTTTCAGTTTCTTGTTGTAGAATATAGAGAATAATTATTTGTCCAAACAGCTTAATCTTGGCAGATTCTTAGACAGGTAGAGAAGCAAGGATGCTCAACAGCTTAATCTGAGCCCTTGGATGAAATAAGCGTAGATGTAGATAGGAGGGCAGTCAAAAGAGAAAAGGATAGTCAGGGTTTGCTAGCTCAAGTGCACCAAAACCAATAGAAGAAAAAATTCTAGGTAAGTAGGCTGGGTAAGTAGTTATGTGGTTGCAGAAATAAAGCTATGTGATCCATTTCATGTTTTCAAAGTGTCATATCTATTCAGATCACAAGTTGGAGGCAGTTTTCCATTTAAAGGACTTCAAGCGAGGCATGTCTAACTCCCCCCTTCTTCCTCTTCCCCAAATCACTCACTAACTTCCCCTAAAGAGGTCAAGATCTGCTTGATACCTCTCAGATTCATCATTCTTCATATTAGTAGCCTTGGTAAAGATCTACTTTACTCAAGGAAAGTCCATACTTCCCCCAAAACTCTTACTTCTCCTTGATAGCCTAAGATTTACATACTTACCGCTTTTTTCTCATCATTGTCATATTGACTGCTAACTCTACTATGTAACTCCCTATCTATCTCCCCTCCCCCCACTAAAACTATGTTAATAACTCCCCTATATACTTATTCCCTTCCCCTGGTTGAAATATAACTATAAATACACTTGGGAATTGCTAAGTTTATCTGAAACTCAGCAAGAACCCTCATTTCCCCCCTCAAACCATCTTCTCATGCATATCGGACCCCTTCCCATGCCTTGAAATCCCTTCAAACATCAAAAAATTCTGCTTCCGATCATAAAAGCCCGCATCACTTACCTTATGCCATGCTCCGATTGCAAAAGGGTTCTATTGGACCCCCTCCGATATGATATCGTAATCGGGAGGGGAGCCGTGTATCAAAAAAGCGCATAAGTGTGCTCTCGATTGGTTTGGCCGATAGCGATTTTGCCGATCGGCGTATCGCTATGAAAAAACAAAACATGCATGAGCGCTGCCGATATGGTTCATCGTCAATGGTCTGTTGCCGATCGCATATTGGAAATCAACGTTTCATATGAATCCACGCCATATATATATATGGGCCCCGTCCCTTATCCTACCGTTGCCTTCTCCGTTCTACCATCCGTCCGATTGGCCGCGCCTTAGATCTACGGTGGGCGGGTCTGTTCACTTCTAAACCTATCGATGTGTCCGGGGATGGGCGTTTTTCCCCTGCCACGTCACCCCGCTAACATCATCTGCCGTACTGGGTCCCACCACTGACCTCATGCTAACGTCACCCGCCAAAAAGCGCGCAAGTGCAAAATCACAGCTTAGGAAGCCCATATTCAAAATCTGAGGTAGTTTTCGATGCGCGATTAGTGGTAATCGTGCATCGCTACAGAAAATAGGCCAAAATGGGGAATCTTTTTCTTCAACAATCGTTTTTGCCTCGAAAGGGCAGAAAAAGGGTGATTTAGCAGTTAAAAGAGTATCAAAAGTAGAAAGAAGCCAAAACTCATGTCAAAGTGTATCAGTGTTGCAGCAAAGTGTATCAGCGAAGATTTTCTCAGTGCTCAAAACTGATAAAACATTAAAGATCCCCCAACAAGTCAAAGAAACAGTAAAAGCCATTTAAAGCCTCTCAAATCACAGTTACTACACATCAAAGTTACATGAGATCAGTGGACCAAAGCTCAAAACACAGTTATTGCAGAAGCATTATATCGAGCCACCAAGGACACCATATTAACTCAATTTGATTCAGCTGCCTCCAGCGCAACTAAATAGATATTTACTTGCATTTAGTTTCAGCACAAGTTTAGGTTTAAAAAGCTTTTCTCGGAGACCTGTTTAGGCCAGCTGTAATAAATACTCTTAGATATTTTCACTATAAAGACAGCCCTGAACAATGGAATAGGTGTGGTTGTTAGTTGGCTGATTCAATCGAGGAGAGACTCGCCTTGTATATCTGATATTTTCTATAATCAAATACTGCTCATAAGCTTGGAGAATGGATTGTTTGCTGTGTTTAATGGTTGAAGAGTGACTGTGGAATTCTTGTGCTGTTACATGACTCAATAAGTGCTTCTTACATCTTCTTTTTCATTCATAAATCACCATCTAAATAGCAGAAAGAAAGATTAGCTTAGAACTTGTTTAAACTGCACTCTATGCTCAGTTTCTGCTGTTTCCTTATGTTTTCATCTGTTTTAGGCATAAATATGGATTCCACATGGCTCATATTTGCCCTAATTCACCCATGTATGATAGTTATCCAGGGATTCTTAACTGCCCCTAGATAGAGCTCATTCGCCTTCCCTTTGTTAAGCTGAGTGAGAGATTCTTAATTACCTCTCATTCCTTATATTTCATTTCATCTCTTTTAGCATGAAGGTTGTTTTATGTGTAGCTACCTTGCTCCATTTTCCTCTTGTGACCAAGAAAACACACCAGCAGTCCTACTCCTTGACTCCATGCCCAATGGTTTGAGCTTATCACACTATGCATGCCTCTCTGTTTGAAAGCATCATCCTTCCTACCACCAAACACAAAACCCTTTGAACCCAATAGCTAGCCTAAAATCATCATCAACAAAATCATTAAGAGAGAGCCCTCTCTGATTACAGGTAGGCTAGAACCTGCAGTCCAAAGATTGGTTTGTGGTTACCTCGGCCATATCCCTTCAAGAGCTTAGGGACAACCTGAGTGTTAACAGATGGACCGGACCCCAACATATAGGATGCAAATAGAAACATGAGCCCTTGACCCAGCAGCGGGGATGGCATGTGCTAGATTTCAGGGGCAAGGTCGAGGACGAGGAGGAATGGAACCAGGAAGGGGCCGGAAACAGTTAATTTTTTACATTTGCGGAGGACCAGGGCACTATGCCCCTGACTTTACCAACTCGATGAGCATTTCCTCTTCATACTGTGCTTAGTTTGATCATGAAATGGTAGATTGTCTTACGTTGATCGCATAGATGTGCGAGAAAGGGGTACTCTAGCCTCCTCCAACTCAAAATATCCAAATGATGAGGTCTGAACCATGCGAAGAAGACCCAAATGTGAACATGATGCTTAGAAGTGGTACGACCATAGGGAGGATAAGGGGAAGTAGGTTGAGGAAGATGCATGGGTTCGTAAGGCTCCTACAAGGGAACCTGAGTTTGATCTAGAACGTACAAAGGAGATGTTCATGGAAGCTAGGAAGAGTTTCATGGAAGCCTCCACTTCAGGTAGTAAGGATCAACCACAACCACAGATGGATCCTTCTATGCTTACTAACTTTTTGGAGACATGCATGAAACTTTTGTGTGACAATAAGGTAGTTAAGGGACTACATGAGTTGATCCCCAGGTGTGCAGGGTCAAGGGAACCGCATGTAGTCCGGAAACTGGGGAAGCATGCACTGTGCACTGGGAGGGAAATGAGGTTGACGGCACAGATTAGCGAGTATGAAATGGATTAGGTAATCCTAGACCTAGGTTCGGACGCGAATGTGTTACCAAAGCATACATGGGAACGCATGGGCAGGCCTACATTACAGTGATCACCTATTCAATTATGAATGGTGAACTAACAGAAGATTTTTCCCATGGGGAGGTTGCAAGGGGTAACCATTGATATCGAATGCGCGAGCACACAGATGGAATTTGAAGTAATAGAGATTGTCGATGACAACAATCCTTATCCCGCGTTGCTAGGAATAGACTGGGCCACTGATATGAATGGTGTCATTAACCTCAAGAAGCAGAAGATGATATTCAATAAAATGTCCCTACAAGTAGTAGTTCCGCTAGACCCAACCAAAGGAGCACGTTACACTGAACCAGTGTGCGACGATGAAAGTGATGAGGAGCTGGATTTTATTTACAAGATAATGGTACGAGACAAAGATCGAGTGAACCCTACTGTAGATGGGAAAATCTCATGGGAGCGCGACAGATCCTGTACTTCGGATTCAGATTAAGAAGTAGAATGCTGGAAGAACTAGTTGCATGAAGTGACAATGATGAATTGCAACATGATGATTAGATCACTACATTGCATAAGAACAGAAGCAAGGGAACTGCCAATATATGATGGAGTAGTAGTGGTGGACGAATTCTTGGAAAAATTTGAAAGTGCAGTACCAGAACAACAACAGTACAGTGCGTTAGAATGGGCGATGCGTCCAACACTCACACGATGGTGGAGCACACGTCAGAAGACCATTGTAACCTGGTGTGAATGTAGGGGGCAGATGCGCTTATGGTTTGGAAGCCCCCAACGTCGAATGAGAGCTAGGAAGCCCGGATGAAGTAGCTTGCATGTCCCCCTATGTCGATAGGTACAGGTCGATGGGTATAGACTATGTTGTGCAAGCATATTGCAGACTAAGGATCGAAAATCAGAACCAGGCATGAAAACAAGAAAAACAACACACACCAAAAATCTTCCACGTCAAAGCAGTCAAAAAGCTGTGTGTTACAATGAACAGAGTTCACCAGGCGAGACGAATTGACTGGGACCTACATGTACCAGCGGTTCGATGGCCCTATAGGGCCATAAGAAAAACCCGGAGCGCGGAAGTGACCCCAACACTGATGGAAAGAGATGAAACCATAAGAGCATAGAAGAATCCCCCTAAAATAGCTCCAACAGTTGGGATAGTACGTGAGGACCCAAGTAGTGGAATTATGTAGTTATAGGAAGCCATTTGGCAAGGGAAATTGAAACTTCACGAACTCGAAGAAGATTGGGTATTGCTGAGAAAGAAAAGCATGATATTGGACGAAGCAATCAACACACTAGAAACCGAAGTCATGCAAACATGTTGTGCTGAGAAACTAAGCATGATTGGACAAGGTATAGCCATCCATACTACTGCATTAGAATAATTTATGACCTTGCTACCATAGCTGTGACCGTATCTTACTCAGAAAAGTAAACAAGGGAGCACACCATATAAAGAAGAACGCGATGCACTGACGAATGCGAGGATAATTGAGGAATACCCACAAATCAGGCTAACAGGTAAATTGAAGCCTCACACTGGTGGTGCAACCACCTAACTATCCGTATGAAGCACAGTCTCAACACTCCGAGCAGTTGGAAGAGAGTGCAGAACTATAAAAGAGTTTGTATGGGAGATGCATGAGACAGAGGATGCGCGTAGGATCGGGACGTCATAGGGGTCGCAACCACACATAACGGGTTGTGCTGCTATGCAGGTAGGCTGGGAAGTGACCCTTGCTATCACTGTTCATGACAAGAGGTCCAACTTAAGGCAAAAAGGAGCAGGTAGTGGGCAATTAAGGCACGAATTAAGAACAATATTTGGGATGATCTTCCATCAAGAAGGCATTAATGATGCAGAAGTGGGGGGAAGGGTTGAATTCAAACTCAAAGGACGCTATAAAACCCCCAAGGCCAACTCCAAGGAAACGATTGGTTCGTTGAGAATTGAGCAAGTACAGAGCATTGAGCGTTGCATACTCTTACCATCCTCAATTGTAGACACAATGATAGCTGCTGGAACAAGAGTGTGATTCGCCAAAGTTACTGCAGAGCCCAATATGACCTAGGATGAGCCTGGAGAGGTGGAAGCTATGCCAGGAGTTCCAAAATCACCATGCACACTGTAGCCATAGAAAGATAAGAAAACCATGGGGCCAATCCGTGTATCCCCAAGAAACCCACGGTTTGGAAAACTGTCAATAACGGAGAAGGGAAAAGCCATCACCATTGAAACAACAGAGGAGGAGGAAGAATTACAGGCCCTGATCATCCATATTGAGGCACAATATGATGAGACAGAGGATTTCTCCCAAAATCATTCCGCGACAAAGTTACCTCCTTACATCCCCCCATAAAAGGGGAAGCCAAGGTACCGAAGGACCTGGATGCCACGAAGAGTGCGCTCCAGACCTTGCTCCTCCTCGATGATATAAGGTTTGAAGGTCTACCGTTGGGATGAATACCTAGTATGAAGTTTGAATATTGGGACCTTGCAAACAGCGAGAAGTTCCCACAGTTAGTCGCGGACAAGTTAATAAAGCAGAAGTGGTTGTGCAGTGTGGAGAAGGCTGGGTTACTCCATCTGCAATGGATACCCAACTGTCACTGCACGCCCATCACCATTCTTTTCAGCAGGCAGATGTTGTCCCTGGTGCATGATGGCTATCTCTGACTGGAGGAGCCAATTCCCATCATGACTGATCTAATTCACAGAATTTCTTGACTGCCAGTCAAAGGAAATGACCCCATGACCATAGCAGGAAAAAGCAGCCAGTTGGTCCTCACAGAAGCTATGAAGGCCAAGTATAAGCTAGAAAAGAGAATGAGAGGGTACACAATAGCAAATATTAAAGACCAAGGCATGTGTGTAACCATCCAACTGCTTGCCAGTATGATAATGAGGAAATTCTGCGCCGATGAAGTACCAACGCCTATGATTGCATTGGCAGAGCAATGCATAGCGGGGGTCCAGTTCAAATGGGTGCAGTTCCTCTTCGATGAGTTCTTGACGAATTGCAAGCAGGCCCAGGAGCAGGGTAAGACCTTCAACTATGCTTGGTTGCTCCTGTCGATCCTGTTGGTTGCAAGGGAGTTTCCAGTGGATAGCTCGTTTCCCACTTCTAAGGGTGACCTACCCGAAGTCATGAGGTACACCTTGCTTTGGGCTAAAAAAGACGCAAATAGGATTCATGAGATAAAGGTGTTCTAGGTGTTTGTGGAGACAAGCATCTGAACATGGATCAACTAGAGGCCACACTTGTCCCTTACAATTTGTAACAGCTTGCAAAGTGTGGCAGAATTCAAGGCGGATATGCATAACCTCTATATCTGGGCGTGCAAGGATCCAACCCAAACATGGGTGAAGCTTTTGTTCATTGCAATGGATAATGCAATCTTCACAGTGATGCAGTCATTGCCTCTAGAGTAGTGCACCCTGGACTTGGTAGCAATGGAAAAGATCGCAGCTCAGCAACGAAAGAAGGACAACAAGTTGCACCTTGCGCAGCTGGCTAAGAGGAAGCACCAGGAACAAGAAGCTGCCATAGAGGAGAAGGCAGTTGATGTAGCAGAAGCAACACAGATGGCAGAAACCACAATCGCGCCAACCAGAGAGGCCGAGGAAGGCCAGGAGATGTCCTCCGAGTAGCAGACTAGGGAAGTGGACAGGGAGGAGGACTGCGTGGACCCCAATATGACATCAACACAACTCAAGCGGCTGCACAACCCAGAGAAAATAACCCCTAGGAAGAAAGGGAAAGTCACAAAGATGTTCATCAACCCGATCACGCTCACAGAAGGTGATCTACTGGATATTAGCAAGACGATTCGGGAAGTCGCGGAGGATGCACTCCAAGGATTGCAGATGGAGGAAAATACTGTGTTAGGGGTGCTCAGTGTGAAGCTACAAGGTTTACAGGTACAACACCCCCAAACAGGTACAATGGCCTAGTATGTCATAGCAAGAACTGTTGAGGCCGACCAGTTGCTACACACCCATATAGGTAACACCTTCATCTTGCTCGATGGCACGTTAGTAGTAGCAAGCGGGGATGACCGAGCTGCGATGAGCATCATGAAAGGAGTTGGCTTGAACTTGGCTGCCCTGCCATGTGAAATATTGTACCAGCTTCAAGATGGGGTCATCGCAGAACTCCATGCCTGAGAAGGCTGAGCGATCTAGGTCCTGCACGAGTAGAAAATCAACATGGACCAGCTTAGCATCCAGAGGGATGAGTTTCTTGCGTAGGCTAGCAAATTGGAGTAGGCTATTGAGGATGCATGCAGGAGCGTTCTAGAGTTTCTTGTGCCAGCAGAGCTACCAACAACAGAGTGGGTCCACATATTGGTCGTCGGAGTTTGCGAGGCCCTGAAGGAACTAACAAGGGCTCAGTTGGAGCTGAACTTGAAAATCACCGAGCTACGATTGAAGGCATGGCCCTCCACACCCCAGAAGTCAGGGAGCAGTGTTACCACGCTATCCAGATGGGGTTGGAACAAATTGGCCAGGAAACACAGGGGTGCATCGGGATGTTGGAGCAAGCACTAACCATACTTATTCACCTGGAGGAAGACCTAAACCTACAACGCCTAGAGACAAAGGCGCGCGAGTTGCAACAAGAGTATGATAGTGTCGAGGGCACCGTGCAAACAATTTCCCTTACTCAGTGACTCGCCATACTATAGCATGCAAGGGCATTGAATGACCGATTAGACATCGCGCATGAAAAGGAAGCCCTACTTAAAGCACGCATCCGGCCATGGATCGATGAAGCGTTCACAATCACAACCACCATTGAAGGGAAGTTGGCATAGATGCAATAACTACATACAATTCGACATGAATGTGATTCTGCTCATGGAAGTTCAGAGGTACACATGCAACAGGTACAACAGGTGGTGGAACAGTGTGCTGCGAACACCCAAGCTACACGAGACCTGCTGCATGGACTTCACACAAAGATCGCCGCACCACCAAGGTGACTCGGGACAAGTCACGATGATTGTGTTGGAGGTGTGTTGGGTAGCGGATCGCCCCATAGCATGTTTTTGGGGCTTGAAGCCTAAAGTTTTGGTCAAGTGTAATGTAAAGACCCCGCAAAATGCGAGCACAGAGCATAAGAGTCTAGGGTTGTTCACCCTAGGATAATGTAATGTAAAGTGTGTCGGCCTACCCATGGTCGATGGACCATGCGATTGTATAAATAGAGTGAGGCTCTAAGTGAAAATTCAGTCTTAGGTTTTGACAAGTAATAGAGAGATGCGAAGGCATGGTTAGAAGATAGAAGTGAATCTAAAGTGTATTCGGTCATAGTGGTAGGTAGAGGCTCTACAGCTGAGTGTGCAGAGGCTGAGTAGAATCCACAAATAAGTGCACGGACCCTTGCCGTTGAGTGCGCATGGTAGAGTTGGGTCTGTAACTAAACTTGAGTATTAATAAAGATAAGATTGATTCAAAATATTGTGCGTCTATTTGTAGATTTGTATTTCTATGTTCTAGTTATTTTATGCATTTATATTATTTTCAAGTATGTGCACTATTCTGAAAGTTGAATATGTAATAAGAACATTGGGCCCACACAAACTAAGTTAAGTACTAATATAATAGCACAGTAAGGATTGGATCAGAATAATGCGAAGGTGCGCACGAGTTGTAAAGAATAGAAAGTTGCGTGGAGTCGTGCAGCACACAGATTAGGAGCACGAACCTCTAGAAGCCTCATCAAGACATCCCTAGGGTTTAGAAACCTAGTTCCAGCACCCTCCCATACTACTTCGGGTGAGACCTCATTCTACACTCCCCGGACTATTGTTGAAAGGACCAGTAGTACTAGGATTTTCTTGGCTAAACTCACTGTTGAACCTGGGTCAGGCCCCATGTATCCAACACCATGATTCTTTCCATCTACCCAATTAAAAGGCATAGACATATAGCCATCACCTTTTGTCCAAATATAAGTATGGACGAACTTACAATCATTTATAATTGGTTCATCTTCATGGTTAAGAAGATTTGACTTTTTTCTATAACATTAAATATTAAAAGTTCAATTAACTTGTACATAAATGATTTTTTTAACATTAATTAGACATACATTTTCAACATCTTACCATGTAATTTGCATCCTTGAGTTTGTTTTCCCCTTGACGCTTGACAATAAAATTGCCAATTGTGTGTTTGAATGAAATGTCACAAATCTCCATAATGGTGATGATGTGACTTCTACAAATCCCACAACCACTTTACTAAGAGCTTGATAAGTATAAGGGTCACTATCATAGTCAATGTTTGGGATATTAAAACCATGGGGAGTATCTCCAATAACTAGGGAAAACTCCATTTTAGGTATGAGTTTAGCAATGTCTTCATAGTCACCTTGTATTACTTGATATTGAATAGTATCAAGCCCATTCCAAATGAAATGAGTAAGAGTTGGATCAAGTTCAACATCCCTAAGATGCTGCTTTTTCATTCTTTCGATCTTAATTTTTTTAATAAAGGTTCTGAAACTATCTGGTGCTCCATTTGCATCCTTCCTCATCTTTAGTCAAATAAACAAATATATGTATAAGCTATAAAATAAAAATATTATACATATGAATAAAAATTAATGTATAAATTAACATAACTTATTAAATGGAAGATAAAAATCTTTAAATGTTGACATATAACTTGAATCTAGACAGTTGCACACAACATCATCCTAACTAGCTTCATTCAACAATTTAGCCATTTGTTCTTGTATTTTCATGTAGATTTTGTGAATGAATAGATAAAACAAAAAAAGTTAATATAATGACATGTATAACAAATACTACCGAGAAGAATATGTTATATTTAAAAGAAAATTATAATCTAGAAATAAGAAAAAATAATTCAACAAACTTACTTTTGAAATTCCTCAAACATTTCCTCCAATGATAATTCCCCTAATTCACACGAGATAATATTTCTTTGACAAGTTTTTCATCCTTCACTGCTTGCAATGCTATCCAAGGTGTGATAGTTATATCTTCTCAAAACTGCTTCATTTCAGGACCTAATTTACTATGCTACATATCAATGGTTTAGACCTTTGACCTTTTGTTCTTTAATGCCAATGTCCTCCAACATGCTAAACATACCATTAATGAATTCCCATATATGTCCAATTCTAAATTCCAACTGGAAAATGTTATCAATAATTATGAATATATCATTATTTACTCTGCCACCTTTTGAACTTATTTTCTCCTCAATTTTATAGACTATTTCCATGCAACATTCCTTTCGGAATTCTATAGTAACATTTATCTTATCCCCACCACATTTTTCTTCAAACTCATTATGAATAAATCTAACCCTTTGGAAGAAAGTCATAGACATCCCATATTCATTACCTGATTTATGATCCCATTCTGATAACTTTGCTTCTGTATCTAATAAACCAACATAATGATACATTTCATTATTTCAAAATGTGGGTTATTGGGATATTCCTCCATCAATTTCCTTTGATCTTTTACAAAATGGTTCCCCCCAAGAACATAATAATTGTATTAAAAAAATTTTGACTTATCAAATGCTTCTTTGTTTGGAACTTGAATTGGATCAATAACAAGCACCTAGTTAACCACACAAGCATATGGATTGTACCTCATCAATGTCTTCAAGTTGTGAACATGCTGGTGGTGTGGCTTTCTGATTTGATATTTACATTGTCCCTCACTCGGCTTATAGATTTGTCTCACATTAAGCTGAAATGTACAACCACCCTCAATTAAGTTTGTTTGTGTCAATTTATCATTATCATCTAAATCAGCCCTTGGTGTAACGGTTTCCCGGTTTTCTTTTGGATTTTCACTAGGATCTTCACTTTTGGCACTGACTACTTGAGAATGTTCAACTTTCATTTTCTTCCTCCTAACATTCTCATCATTAACTATAACAGAGACATTCCTGGGCATTGTTACTTTTGGTATTTTATGGCTCTTCTACTTTCTAACATCGGTTCTAATGTCATCCTCAGTAATGGCAACATATTCTTCAGCATCAGTTTCAACTTCCTCATCTTCAAAAATAAGTTGTCTACATTTGCTAGATTTATCCACTAAAGACATTTTTTATTATCCCTTGGATGCAGTTTTGTAACATCATGAATTACTACATTTTTCTTGTTTTCCATATCTTCTTCTGACTCTAAGTAGAAACTACTGACAACATTCATAATATATTTCTCTATGAAATGAATGCCTCGCAACATAATTGAAATATTTTCAATAAAATATTGTCAAACAAAATATCATATGTCAATAAAATCTAAGTGATGAAAATATAATGAGATAGTTACAATAACGCAAAACACAAATATAAATAACAATACTTACCATATCACGTGAAATTTCATTTATAATTTGTTTACACAAATTTGTAGATTCATCTGTCATGTCATGCAATGACAATGATAACCGATATTTAATCTTATCATGTGACTTGGGAAGTTTTGTAAGTACATAAACAACTTCAGTGTCCAATATCAAATAGATGTCTATGACCTTTCCCAGCACCTCATAAATTCCACTATCATTAGGGATATCAACATATAGATATATCTTCACATGTTCGCTTTCTCTATATTTCACATACCATACATTTTCTATAAGCTTCACTTCTTTTGATTTCTTCCAGTATGAAATCATCTTCTTATCGTTTGAGGCACTTGATAGATTTGTAGTTATTAGCTCAGGTTTAGTTCATTAAACAACGCTTTTTGAGGATCCACATTTAATTTTAGCAGTCTTTGGTCCAAAAAGCTTCATAGAAATATTCTTTGATGCCATTTTATTGCAAAAAAAGACACATATATAAATCAGTTAATTACAAAAAAAATAGCTTAAATTAACAAAAAAATGATAAATGATAAATAATTTTGTAAAAAATAACCTTAAAAAAAACAAGAAATTAAAAAAATGCCAGAATCGGGCCTGAACCCCCGGCAACCCATCGGGCTATGGGGTTGGAGTGGAGAGGATGGCGCCTAGCCTTCACCCCACCTGTTATGAAACCAACTCAATAAAAAGATAGAAAAGATAGATCAACGCCTTAAAATTCAGCCTCTTCGAGTGGGCAACCTCTTTTACATTACATAAATCAACAATTCTTGGATGATTCAAATGAAAAGACCTCCTCTCTATATATAGGAATCTAAGGGGTCATAACATAATCAGAGCCTACATAACAATAATAATGTAAGGGCACAATAATAACAATAGTGGGCTTCT
>APFE030877198.1:0-10869 GCA_000404065.3 Pinus taeda | reverse complement strand
ACAAGGAAACCCTACAACAACTTATACATGGGAGGAGGATATCGTTATTGGATATTGCCCTTGTGAAGAAGGGAAGATGTTGCAAATGACGTTGTGCTCACTCCTATTTCATTCTTATACATGGGAGGAGGACATCTTCATTGGAGATTGCCCTTGTGAAGAAGGGAAGATATTGGAAATGACGTTGTGATCACTCCTATTTCACTCTTGTGTAGAAATGTGATCCAGAGGAGGAGCACACTAGTCATATTTTCTCTTACCTATTCATTTGTACTTGGTCTCTCTCTCACTTGGAGTCGCTAGGGTTTTGTGATCTTCTTGAAGCATCCTATAGTCTAGGGAAATAAGGTTTCGTCCCCCCAAGGTTTTTTCTTAGGCTTTTGTGATGAAACCCAATGTGTATTTGGTGAAGAAGAAGAGAAGAAGATGTCTCAATTTTAAGGACTTGTTTGAACTCCTATCAACAGTCTTGGAGTGCTAGTGCATTGTAGTAGCCTTGGAATAATGCTTGGTATATACAACAACTTCATCTCATGTATAGTAATGAAGTTCTTCCCTATCTAATCCTTGTATAAATTTCAGACTTGAATTTCAACCATCTAACGTTTACATTAATTGTTAGTTACAACTATATTTTGTCTTGATAATTTGACTTGTCTATCTTGCTAAGTCACTTTGAAATCTTTTCTCCTTACAATTAATTGGGTCTACCTTCATTTGTTGTGAGAAGGATTATCATCCCCCCCACCTAGGCTCAATTCACGCAAGTGACATGCTAGCTAGGAATGGGTATATTGTCATAACATCCTTGACCTTTGTGTTGATAAAGCCCTAAGATTCTTCAAAATCCAACTTACACTTGATATCATCCTTAGAATGAGGAGATTTTCCCAATATTTTAAAAACCAAAACTTGTCTTTGAACCTACCACTTATCAAACTAGGTTTCAAACTGGAAGATGATCAAACCAAATTTAATAAAATGGTTTTAAAAAAATACAAAATGACTAATAGAGAGAGAGAGAGAGAGAAGATTCCAAATGATTAGAGACAAAATAAGGTTTTCTCATCTACATATGTTGTAAGGGTTAATATATCAAAATGGCACAAAATGCAACATATTAGCAACAAAATACATAATCAATGAGCATCTATATGGCCCCTATAGTCCAAAAACCATGCTACGAGCTATTGGGTCATTGGCCTACTATAAATCATTGATCAACATGATTACTCATCAAACTCATTCCCACTACTAGAAATGGATTGTCATCAAGAACAACATAGATACCATCTAGCTTAGAGTCTTCAGACTCCTCAAATTATTCAACATCATAACATGTTAGAAAAAACTTATTATTAGTGGAAGATCCTTGGGATGAAGTTCAAAGAGCCCCTTATGCTAGGAAGGCTCATTAAGACTTTTAGAGTGGGAGCATGGTGATGATAGAAAGAACATAACTCCACGACATCTTGAAATTTTGCAAACAAGTGCCACAACAAAGAATGGGAAGGCTCAAATAAAAAAAGCAAAAAGAAACATAAGCAAATAGCAACTATCTTGTACATTATTCGCAAACTTTTCTACCTTCAAATAATAAATGGAAAGGGTTGCATGCATTGTTTGGACCTGATAAGTAGCCAATGGATTGGACACCATCGAAGGAATGATCCAATGATGCATCACCAGCAAGTTTGGAATCAACGCTTGCTTTATAGAGGCAAAACTAAAAAACCAGCACCCTCAACTGCTTGTATCATATCATAAAAATTATAGAGGGTGCAACTTGACTATAGTAGCATGCCCAACACAATAGCAATTGGATGACTTTTAAGATAAGATATTTTATATATAAACACACACACACACACACACATAAATGTTGTAAACATAATATTAGTCCGCCAACCCATAAAATGAAATGGTATCACAAGGTCGACTTAAGGTGTAATATCTGAAGTAAAATTAATCCAAGTTGACCTTTAGAGTTGGACATTCTAGGCAATTTGATTAGAGCCAACTTCTATAGGTTTGGATATTCATATTGGTTTAAGGGGCCTATATAGGTTTGGATATTCATATCGGTTTAAGGGGCCTCTATAGGTTTGGATATTCATATTGGTTGAAGGGACCTCTATAGGTTTGGATATTCATATTGGTTTAAGGGACCCCTATAGATTTAGATATTCGTATTGGTTTAAGGGAAACCTCTTTGGAAGGTTTCCATTATCATTTCAAGGGGCTTATCCATCCTTTAGAGGTTTTATTTGGATAAATGATGGAAGATTGGCATGGTGCAACTCTTGGAGGCTTTGACATTTCATCTTGAAACAACACATAATGAAGACTTGGGATTCTCTTGTACAATAAATGAAAGGAACCATTCCTTTTGATTGAAAGGAAGCATTCCTTTTGGAAACCCTTCTAGATGATGCATTGGATATATTGGGGACTTGTGCACCCACATTTGAGGGAGCCTAGAGGATTTTGGTGGCAAGTGGAAGACTTTTTCAGGTGTTGAAGGGCGAGCCTTTGGAGGCTAGATGTTGTGCTAATGGTTAAATTTTTTTCCCGTCATTTACGGATATGGATCACTTTTAGAGGGCTTGTGCCCCTTTGCTTTGTACATGTGGCATGAATGTTGATCAAATTATGTATTTTAGATTAACTAATTGAAGAAGAGGGCCTTTTGTCACTCCATCGGCTAGATTAGGAGCATTTCACCTAGAAAATTAAAATTTTAATGTAAGGGAATCTAAGCATCTTCTCTATAAATAGAGTTGCACATCCTCTAATGGTGGGCCCTTTAAAAGTCTAAAATTTCAAAGCAAATCTCTTGTTTCTTAATTTTGGCTGCAGATGGATGAGTTGACTGACTTCTTGAGCAGTTTGTGTTAATGTGTATAGTTCACTTTCTTGATGGATATTGGTAGATCTTGATGATGAAAGTCTTATTGACGTGGATAAACTTCTTTTTGTGGATGATTATTTGTGAATTTTGATGGACACATGATAAATCAAGTAAGTTATTTTTCTTTATCTTACTCAAGTCAATGGATAAAGGTTAATAAATATCCACCATTTTGTTGGTATTTTATCTCATTATCTTCCTTCGGCAAGATTTTTATCAAATTCTTTTGAGGCAACCTTATGTGAAGCTCCCTACCTTATTTATCCTTGAAAATTTGTGCCTACCCCAAGCCTAAAGGATACACAAGTTAGTCTCTCTAGTCCTTGAAGCTAAATCTACTCAAGGCCTTTTTGAACTACTCGTCAAGCTCTTTTGAGATGACCTAGTTGGAACTCTCTATCCCATCTTTGAAGATTGAAGGATGCCTTGGTCAAACCTCTAGGGAGCACAAGTTAGTTTTCTCTAGTCTTTGAACCTAAATCCGCTCCATTTCTCTCCAATCGAATTGTTCCTTGATCCCATATGCACCCAAAAAATATATTGGTAAGCTAAGGCAATGATGTTCTATCCTACAGCACCATTTTTTTCTTAAATCATTTAAACTATTTTGCAGGGGTTTTACTCTCCTGGTGATTCCTTGGTTGTTTGTGTTCAGGGACCTTCCCTTTGAACTCAAACCCAGAAATTTCCCTAAAGAACCCTAGCAATCCTATCCACCTTAAACCCCAATGGTTCAATCATTTGATTTGTGGTATCTAAATAGAAGCCTTAGGGAGCTCTTGACTTGGTTTGACTACAACATTTAATCGCCAAGTTCTACTAGACAGAACCACCTCTTAAGCTGGAGGAGGGCTGGCCAAAAGTGGGAAGAGTGTTAGTGAGGTGATAGTTGGCCCCATCTTGAGTACATGGGATCCACATTTGAACTTTGGACTTTATCTTAAGAAGTGTGAGATTTTTCTATGACAATTTGTTGCCATTGTCGGGGATAAAGTCTATTTCCTAAAACATGACATTGAATGAAATCAATCTTGAAAATCTTTCCATTGAGGTGACTCTATTGGAAGAACGAACTCTTTGTTCTTTGAAGGATTTCAAGACTTGGTGCTTGTGAGGTGAGATAAGCATCATTGTGAATGCATTTGACAACTTACCTTGGCAACTCAACTATAAAAAAGGTATGAATTGTATTTATCACCAATTTGAAATTTGTATGGATGAAAGGCGGCTCCTTGGAATTTCCATGTGTTATTCCCTGTGCTAAACATTGAGAATATGTCGAGATACCCAAATAGGCCTCCCTAAAATTTGACGAGAGGCTTCCAAAATTTGATGATGCCTCTTTAGCTATTGCCCCATTTGTCTTGGCATTCATAAGAAATATTTGAAAATTCAAGGAAAGACATGAAAATGTCATGATGAGATTATTTGTTTGTTCATTCACACAAGGGAATAATGATTGGATTAGACACTCCTGGAGTCCAAATATCATATCCTCATTGGCAACCTTCATTGAAAGTTTTCTCAAGTGTTGGGGCATAAGATTGGCAAAGTTTTGAAGACACAAGGAGATATTAGCATTCCTAAAGGAGTAAGACCAACTTGCTTTCTTTGAAGGTCATCAAGGCATTGCTAAGTATGACGATGAAGATGAAGCACCATAAGTGAGAGAGCTCTTACTCTTCCCTTTTGAGAAACTGAACCACATGATGATGTGTCTATTGTCCCAAACGAACAGTTCTATCGCAACAACAATAGAGATGAAGATATTGCTGAAAAGTTTGAAGAAGACAACACTACTGTAGTTATTGAAGAGTATGCATTTCACAAAGAAAACTTGTTTACTGCTCCAGTTTATGACAGCAAGGCTGTTGACCCATGTCATTTGCATGAGTTCATCTCATCTCACAGAAGAGAAAAGCCTTCTTTGTATCCTTTAATGAGGACCTTATTGTGATTGAGATAGTGAAGGTCATGGTGAAAATACTAGTATGTGGACTAAACATCCTTGTGAAGACACACCCATTTGTCAATTTCCGTAGGTACAAAATAAGAAGGAACAAGCTGGTGTGAAGGAAGATGGATTCATCATGGCCTAAATGTGCACAACCTTGGGTGTTGTAGTGATATTGCTGCACAAAATTTTGGTGATACTGAGGATATTACTAATTTAGTAATTTTGAGGTGTATAAGGGTGATGGTGATACAAAGGATATTACTAAATTTGAGGTGTATAAGGGTGATGGTGATACAGAGGATATTACTAATTTTGAGATGTCTGAGGGTGCTGTTAATAATTGTTTTCTTGTTCATATCATCATTGGAAACACCACAAGTCTGGAAGAAGATTTATTTTACGGGGAAATTTTGTTTGTTGCCCATACAACTTGGTGTTGGATAGAACATGTGACAGCATTAATAATCTGAAATGTAACTAGCAGCATAACCAGCTTGACAAAAATCCTTGGAGAAATTATGGTAGCCCAGATCATAATCAAGGGGATTACCATCCCTTTTAAGTGGTTTCAAACAATTTGCAGGTGCTGATTCTACACACATTGAAAGCCAAGACCTTGAGGTTACAAAAAAGGTTGAGAACAAGCAGCCTATAAATTGGGAAAAGTGTGTTTATAACAATGATGGTGAAGTAAAACTAGAACAGATTTATGAGGTTTAAAGGAAAAATTCCCACCATAATGATGGGCCGCGACGTAAGCAAATCCTTGAAAACTGTGATGAGGACAGAACTTGGGTAAAACCTGAGCCGGAAATGACAAAGAAATGTGCAACAATCCTGAAGCTTTGCAAAGTATCAAATAAAGGCAGCCCTGCTGGCATCATTGAAAACGTTTCGTTGCAAGAATATGATAGTAGTAATAAGGATTATAACTTCATTCTTGTTGAAATTGAAAAGGCTACACCTGTTGAAAATGATTCATCTTCCCAAGTGAGTGGAGAAGAAGACTTGACAGAGCAAGTGCATCAGGTAGAGTTTGATCATCCATTATATTTCTGTACATGACTTGTAACAATTGGAACTGCCTCTACAGTGACCAATTGTTCTTCCACTAGCTCGAAGGGAGCCATTAGGGATATAGATATTAGAGAGGATCAAACTGGTCCTCATTATGATGAATGTATGGGCTTTCATGAGAATGTATTCAAAACACCAAATTTGCAGCTCAATCACCAAAAGAGAGTGTGAAACCTTCATGTCCAATTTTAACAGCCTCCAGGCAAATGATGGCTGTGATGAAGCTCAGTTCAAGGCCCATGCCACTGAAGGAACTTTGAAAAATAACTATGTGAATGTGTAATTCATGCTCTTATGTTTTCATCAAGCGTGTGATCATCCTCTTATTTTTAAAAGTTCCTTATCCAGTTAATCCCCAAGACCCTTCAAATATAAACATAATTTGCTGAAAGAAGAGTGTTTCAGGAATTTATCACTCATAATTGAAAGAAATATGAACCTAATACGAGGGAGACAACTATTTGAGAATCTGCAATAAAAAACATAATAGTAGAGTGGGCAAAAAAAAAGCCTAGGATGCTCAACAAAATCTTATTGAGACCAAGGAATAGATCAAGAAATTATTTGCAACAAATAGGGAAGGAATCACTGCAGGACATGAGAATACTAATCTAAAATCTTTAGAAAGAATAAAAAGGAAGCTATTGGAACAGGAAGAAATAGAGTGGGGACTCAAGAATAGGGCTACTTGTCTAGTAGATGGCAATGAGAATACTGAATTTTTCCAAAACTAAGTAAATATCAAAAGAACATCAAAAATATATGGGAGATAAGTAAGAGATGGGAGGAAGCTAAGAAAATTCTCAAGAATAGCATAAGGAGTAGTAAGGCACTTCAAAATTTGTTAATTTTAGATAACAATGATATGTTCTATGCTTAAGAGCAATTTACTTCAATTTTCTTATTAGCCCAATATCAATTTCCAGAATGACAGTAAATGCAGATAGAACATAAATAAAACAGTAGAAGACAAGCCAAGACAAGAAGACACAAGATATGGCGCCAGCCAAGGACAAACCCCAATGTGGAAAAACCCTTTGATCAATTCTTCGTATTATTCTTCAAAAGTTCGGCAGAGAGAAAGAGTACAATATATAATATTCACTTGCCCAATCAAAGTGAAATCTGTCCAGTCAAATAGCAGCCACAGAAAGTCAATGCTGCTCAACAGGGCAGAATTTGACCTCCAAAACAACTCAGTCAAACCCAGTCAACTCAGCCTCCAACAGTCATCCGAATCAACCCAAAACATTTCCGAAAAACTCAGTCAAACTTGGTCAATGCAAGTCAATATTGCAGTCAACGTTGGTCAAGCAATATGAATTGCTTCGATTTCTGTGCCCAAAAATACGGACTGCCCAAACAGAATATTCCCCAACAAAAACGCAGTCAAACAAGTCAATGTTGGCTGGTCAACGGTGGTCAATGTCCAAAACATAAAATTGCTGACCTTTCCTTCTCGCGTGTGGAGAAAGAAGCTGCCAGAAATCCGTACCCAACCAAATGAGGAGAGAGAGATGTATGAGAAGATGAGTGATGTCCAAATGAGGCAAAGGCACCTTCTATTTATATGCAAACGTTGAGGATGAATAGACATGATTGTTGGGCTTTTGAGCCTACATTAGTTTGCTAGCCAACCTTAACAATTTGTCCATAAACAAAATAAATTCATAATTCCATTCGTACATGTCACAATGATATGATCTTTAGATCAATCCTACACCTCTCAGAAAGAGGAATCCAATAAACATATCAGTTGCGTCATATGAGTTGTCCAAGGTGGAGTTTGGCCCTAGTTGCAAAATTTAACAAAATTTTATTCCAAGAACCTCCTAAGGCAAACATAAACGAGATCAAAGAACAACAAAATTGAGGAACTTGAAGCTAAAGTAACCAAGGAGAGACTCATATCAATTCTACAATCTTTTATGAAGGCAAACAGTCCAAGTCCACATGGCTGGACAATGGAATTTTACTTGTGTTTATATGACTTTCTAGAAGAGGAGTTACTGAGGGTGGTAAAAGAATCTAAAGTTTCTAGTGAAGTATTGGGTGCAATAAATCAAACATTTATAGCTTTAATTCCAAAGGAAAATGATCCATAAAACTCTATCTCACTATGCAATTTCTTGTGTACACAATCTCAACAATAATTCCAGCAAATAGACTTCAAAGAATTTTCCCTAACTTTATCTCATAAGAGTTGTCCAGTTTTCTTCACAACAGGAAAATCAATGATGTGGTGAGAATAGCATGAGGACTACATATAATAATTATAAAAGTAAAAAATTTCAACTATGGTGATGAGGTTAGACTTGAGCTAAGGCTTATTAAGGTAAGCTAATTAGATCATGGGGTTATTTTGATCCAGATTGGGATGAGATCTTAAGTAGTGAATTTGATTATGGGATTCCTTTTCTTAACTTCTTTTGTCATATCGATTAATGGGTCAGTATCCAATTACTTCTTTCCTACTAGGGGTCAAATGCAGGAATGCCTTATGTCTCCTTTCTTAATCTCGTTGGTTGCAAAAGGTTTGAGTATAATGGTAAATGCATCTTGTTGAAGAATCTAAGGCAGTTAGAGTTAATGTGATTCTTCTTAGCTTGATAACTATTTGTGAAGTGTTTTTAACTTTTCTTCTTATCATAGTATGCACTTGTTATTATTAGAGTATGACTTCTCAGTTCATCAAATCAGTGTTGTGAAAATCGCGATAAAATTAAACAATCGCGATTTTTTCCCTCTTCCCATAAAATCGCGATAACTATACCAAATTATCACCGGAAATTTTTTTTGCCGATTTTTATTGAATTTATCGCGATAATATGAAATAATCGCGATAATATGAAATAATCGCGATAAAAACGAACTTATATTGATAAAAAATGAAATAATCGTCGGGGATCACGACAACGCAGTTTTATAACGTTTTTTGGGTTTTTTCATGAGCTCATTTGGACAGTCGCGCACAAAGGAAGAGGAGCGCTGGGAGACCAAGCTGAAGAGGGTTTTTAGCCAAATCTAAGTGCTTAGAGGAGAAAATCAAGAGAAGACCACCGATTTCTCCATAGAAACGGTATGTGGATTAATTTTTTTTGTTTTCATTGTTTAAAAACATTGTTTTTGTATGTTTTTCATTGTTTTTGGGCAGGAAACTTGGTATGGGCACCATTTTTCTTTTGTTTTCATTGTTTTTAAAGATTTTTTTGTATTTCTTCATTGTTTTGGGTTGGGTAACTTGGTATGACTATGGGAACCAATTTATTTTTTGTTTTCATTTTTTTAAAACATTGTTTATGTTTTTTTCATTGTTTTTGCCATTTGGTTGGGTAACTTGGGTTTGGAATGGTTGGGTAATTTGTGTTTGAAACTTTGAACTTTGGAATGGTTGTTTTGGGTTGGGTTACGGGTAACTTGGATTTTCATTGTACAATCATCAATGTAAAAATTAAAAATTAAAATACTAAATTGTAATTTGTAAATTTGTAACTTGTAATTTTGTAAATGCTAAATTGTAATCCTAATCCTTATTTTCCCATAGGTTCACAACTACACCAAAACACCATTCAAGACTTCAAGTTTGCAACTTCAAAGTTCAAAAACAAACATGCCAAGGAAATAGGATTCTTTCTGGGAATATGGTGTACCTGATTCTACGAATGATAGACTAATCTTGAGTTGCAAGTTTTGTGGCCACCCTATGTCCAGGGGGTGTACAGGTTGAAGTTTCACCTTGCAAAAATCCCTGGAAAAGATGTGGGGCCTTGTGAAAAAACAACTCCTGAACTTATCCAAAGAGCCATGAGAGCATTGGAAACTTTAGAGCAGACTAGAGAGGCCAAAGAAGAACTCAAAAGGCAACTAAAAAGGTTAGCTGAAGGAAGTGGGCCAAGTGGCATTGGTTCTACTGCAGCATCAACCAATCCAATAGCTACATCATCATTTTTTGTTCCTCGAACCACACCTGGTTCACAACCATCTATCGGTTCAATGCTAAAAAGAACTAAGAACAAGCTGACAAGTTGCTGGCAAAATTTCTCCTCTAGAGTGATATTCCTTTCAGCATTGTAAGGAATAATCCATTTTTCCAACCTGTTGTTGATGCTATTGCCAGTGTTGGCCCAGGGTACAAAATCCCTTCTTATCATGGTTTCAGAGGCCAGATTCTTCAAAATAAAAAGTGCGACTGAACCCAAAGATTGGAGGATTTTAGGGCATCATGGGCACAAACAGGATGCACTGTTAAGTCGGATGGTTGGACTGACCAAAAGGGGAGAACCCTTATAAACTTCATGGTTAGTTGTCCCAAGGGGACTATGTTTATCAAATCTGTTGATGCATCTACACAAATCAAAGATGCAAAAACTTTATGTGATTTGCTAAATTTGTTTATTTTGGAGGTGGGTGAACAAAATCTTGTCCAATTCATATCGGACAATGTTGCAAATTATGTTGCTACTGGCAGGATGCTTATGGACAGGCATCCTACTTTATTTTGGACATCTTGTGCTGCACATTGTATTGATTTGATGTTGGAGGACATAGGGAAAATTCCCTTTGTCAAAGGTATTGTTGATTCATCCAAAAGCATTACAAAATTTATATATAACCATACATCTATGCTTAGCTTGATGAGAAGATTGACCAACAACAAAGAGTTGGTGTGCCCCGCCACTACACAGTTTGCCATCAGTTTCATATCTCTTCAATCCCTCTTGAATTCTATGTGGGATGTGAAGAGAATGTTTCTTTCAGAGGAGTGGCGTGCTTTGCCAATGAGCCACAAACCAAAGGGAGAGGCCGTATGCAGACTGGTTTCATACCAGGAAGACTTTTGGGTAGTGTTACCGGGAATAGTGTCCACTTAGAGTTGTTATTCCCTCTAAGACTAGTAGCTATCTTAGAAACAAACAAGTTAAAA